>DWFO01005874.1:0-10236 GCA_018246595.1 Mimoniades nurscia nurscia
ATTTTTATATACGAATTTAAATAAATATACAAGGTACATATGTTTACATGTAAATTCAATTACATAAAGTTAAAAATTTTCAGTCACATCTGCTGTTTTTTCATTCCAGCCAAGTCAGTTATCTGCTCAAGGAAATTTCTAAATAAATTAATAACTATCTTTCTATTTTTATTTATGGCGCCCACCGCACTTTGTCACCATCACTAAGAGCTAAATGATAGAATAAGTCCTCTTATAGGGCGGCCAAGAATACGCAAATATATATTATGGTTACTAAAGACAATTGGCAGAGAGTCTAAAATAAAAGATAAAAACGAAGTATCTATTACTCATGTTCATTTTTGTTCTATTACTGCGCTTTTGATTGGAAATATTTGAGAATATCACATATTTGAAGGTTAAATTAAATTAACTTTAACGAATATTCTGTCTTCAACCTCTCTAAAGATTATCTAGGATCATATTTAAGCTAGATGCAGAATTACATTTACGTAAGTACCTATGTACATACATATTTTTATGTATGTGTTAAGTTCATCGGTCATCTACTCAGTTGTCTACCTTCCCCTTCAGAGATTCACAGGTGTGAAATTATGTTCTATTTCCATTTATAAGGTTTTACAAATTACCTATTTAATGTATGGTATATATTACAAATTTATTTAGTTTTTCAATATCACGTATATTTCAATTCAAAAATTTCTTTTAACCTTCCCTGTTAGTCGAACTCACTGGCAGACGTCTGTAAGATTCCAGTTCAGGGAACGAGCGGCGAACAACATGTCATGTCATGCTATCGATGCGAACTGAACGCTGCACCGAATGCAATTAGGGGCAGTGTATATCCGAATTGACATTTCCGTATGCGGCGCCCTGTTCGGCGATGTATAATTGCACTTAATCGCCGAAATGGACGAGATGAAAGGACCCCGCCGGATGTAGACTATCCCTTCCGAGTTGAGTGATAGCTATTATTTAGTAGTACATCCTTAGTATTGACTAGTCACATATTGACATCTACGAGTAATTTAATAAGATATTTTATAACTACTCACTATCATCATTATCAACTTTTTTACCGTCTTACTGTCAGATACGGAGCCACGGATCTCCTTTTAGCATAAGAATGGTTAAGACCACCGCCTGCCACGCAGGCAGAGCGCCGATTGGCAAAATTCATATGCCTTATTTATATGCCTTCATTTAGGTACTTAAAAACAAAAAGTAAGAAAAATATAAATATAAATGTTTTTTTCTATTTCTATTTCTATTTTGAAGTTTCCTTTAAGTTATTGGTCACTATTTCGAACGAAGAAGTTAGACCTAATGAAAATTCTAAATCGCGAACATTCTGAATACTCTAAGGTCACACACACACACGGAAGTTATATATATTGGATTAATAATTTATTTGTTGTGTTGTGACGTTGCTAGTCACAATGTCAGTGTTACGTGTATGTCAGTTTATGTCCCGTCTGCGTCACACCTAAACAGGTGGATTTCAACATAAACTCAGAGAATAAATAATCGCCCAGCGCCAGTGGCTCTGTTAATAGATTCATACGCCAGATTGTATGTACTCGTTCTTTTTATTCTGCGTCTGCCTTATGTTACATTTGCGCTTTCTCTAAATTTAGAGTTGGGGCCAGTGTTTGTCAAACTTTTAATAATATTATCGCTGAATATTTGTCAGTGTTGTCACATCACGTAATTGAAATTTTACGTTGTGCACTTCATGTCCCTTAGGACAGAGATAATCGTCACTTGGTGCCCAGCTTATCCTGGAATTTATTTAGGTCATACATATATGTATAATAATAATAGTCTGTATTGCTACATAAATCAAGGCCACATATCAACTAAGTCTACTCTGCTATTCAATACTAAAGGTTTGATACATTAATGAACGGTGTATTGACCTCAATCTTCATGGGAATTACCGGAGCAGATATCGTACAGGTGCATCGATGTATATTTACGATGCCAATTTGTACGAATCGGAATAAATAAATCCCGATGAAGAGTTCCAGACAGGGAGACAATTTACGAACATCCAAATCATATCGAACGTAAGTTCTGTTTCATCGGCCTGACTCACCCAACTACATAGTATGAATGTGGCAGAAAGGAACAAAAAACCTTGAATGTAACTTTTAATAGAATAAATAGAATATAAGTTTTATATAAAGAAAGTGGCAAACTCGCATTAATCAGTCACAAGTGATCGCTGCTAACGGAATTTTTAATGTGTGAAGGCTTGAACTGATTTTAATCTGGACTGTTACCATAAATTAGTATATTTCGGTTTGTCCGTACGTGAAAGCATTGTGTGTGAAACAACCATTGTGCAAGTTGACTTTTCTTGTCAATAAATTTATATTGTGTGTATTTTGGAGGCAAAAATCACTATTCGGTGTTCCATTAACGATACCCGCTTGTTCTATTGGATATTTTCAACTTTTCAACCTTTCACCCGAGATATTACACCGCTTGAATTTCGAGGTTGAGAGCCATTATCTTAATGTAAAATATCACTGTCGGCCGCCATAAACATCCTAATGGATTAAGACATAAAGTTCAAAATAAATTACACCGGTAATAACAGTTACAGTAATGTAGTAACCGAGGCAATGAACTGCGGATTAAAAATAAATTCGTGGAAATAGTTACGTACTGGATGTTGTTGTTACTGTATGTTGAAGGAAAAATTAGGAGTATATGTTGAATGTACATAGTTGCCGAGAAGGGTCTACGTGCTAAAGGAAAAACTTCTGTACCTACTTGATGTTACAGGAGTCAGAAGTCGTTGAAACCAGCGGGCATGTATGATGAGAATGAACAAAGTGGAAGCCTCAGCAGCCTGTTTTTTCCATTTCGGGATATAATATACGCCATCACGCCTGTAATCCCCGAAGAGGCAATCAGAAAATTGTATTACTCTCCCACGTTTCATCAGCTACGTTTACGCGCCACTATGGAATAGGAGGTGTGTGTATTGCCATACACCGATTCCTAGCCACCACTAGAAAATCAAAATTGGAAAAATTCAACAGTTACAGTAACAGTTCTCAATCAGCAGTTGAGCTTGAAATCAACACGACTAGCAAGACAAGTCAAATATATATAGTTATCTAGATATGGTTTTCTTTAATATAGTATATCCTAATTTATCAATATATTGTTATAATGCTGTTTTCACCCCGATGTTCTCCTTCCACATTCACGTCTCGGTGACTCAAATACGCGTTAGAGAAATCCAGTACATCACTAATTCTCCATTGTGTTACACATCGCATCAAATAAAATTACGTCACGCTCATTCATATTTCGCGTTACAAAAATAAATTAACACACGGATAATGTACACGGGAAATTTTAATTATACGAGTATAACATCCGTTACCCATTTTAATGATAGCGTACCTACACGATAATCGATTTAATGTTATTGTGATAAAGCTCATTACTGTATGAGGTTTTTGTGTGGAACTTGTTTATTTCACACGGATTAATTGCTCTTATTTTGGACGGCGGCTTATTTCGACGAGTATTTGTTTTGACGAGTGCGGCAATCGTACTTAATTGATCATGCTATATTACAACATTGAGTATCATAACTCATAAATAATTGACACTCGCTACTTTGCTCTCGTGTTCATATATAAATCTAACTTTCTCTCTTTGTAAATTATACATATAAATCTTTCTTTTTCTCTTTCAACGTCTATAATAAATTATCACAACACAAAGTTTTATTAAATTCGGTTTATCAGTTTTTGCGTAATGTGCAAATAAATGTATTAACAAATGAGTAGACATAATAAACACGATAATGATTTACACTGAACATCACGAGACATCTCCACACATGAAACACCGTTAGTTAAACGTGAACTAGTGGCCTAGGTGTTCAAATTTGCTCATAAGGTTTTCCTTCACCGTTAGAGAGAGGGATATTTCATGTTCGTTTTTGTAAAAAGATACACACTAGAATTTGAAGACTCAAGTTATACCTACGTAGATGGGGATTAAGAAACATCACGCCTGTAATACCCGAAGCGGAAGTCACAGGAGAACTACAATGTTACGTTTACGTCCCACTATGGAATATGTGGTGAGCCTATTGCCATACACTGAACAGGTATCCATACTCCGACCCACTATTAGAAAATGTAAGTTCGAAAATTCCAATAGTGCCTGGCGACCCGGGATTTGAACTCAGGACCTCTCGATCGACAGTCGCACTTGCAACCAACACGATCTACGAGGCAGTAGATGGGTTAATATGTTTTTAATAACATTAACAGAAAAAACTTGAGGAGAACTACAAATAAAAGAATATTTAGTACAAAAATATAGAATGTATGTACAATAATACAAACTTTTAAGCCTTCCAACTAACATTCTATTTGCCGTCCTAACACCGCCCCTTGATTTCACACCCAAAGTTTATTTGTAAAATAAAACTTTCCTGTTTGTTGTCAAGGCTTAACTAATAAGCTCACGCGTTACCATAAGCGGTAGCGGTTAATGCGTTTGAAGAGTAACGGTTTATAAAATGAGAAAAGAGGGAGTTTAATAAACAATCTCTTTAGCCTAATTCGAATAGGAATGGCCTCAAAAAGGCCTGTAATTATTCCAGTTAGTATGCGTCGTTCATGATACTGTTAACTGGTGTTAAAATGGTGATAGAGCTGCAGGGTATTGTTGTTATGGTTAAATGGGTTAGGTTAGGTTAGAGTAAATGCCCCCTCCGAATGGCTGCCACCAAGATTGCCACCAAGGCTGTCAACAAGATATTCAGTTTGTTTTTAACATGGTGACAGCTCTAATTAAGTAGACAATTACCAATACATATTTGAAATTTAATTATCTTGTCTGTTTTCCGCAGACATTATTAACATTAATTATTTACTATTATTAAAATTAACTATTTACTATTATTACTATTTATTCTTAAATTTAATTCTTATCTTGTTTTATACTTATCTTTTACGTGAAAAATACTTCTCTGTTTTTCCGAAAATCGACACTCGTATATTTCGCTTCTTAATTAAAGTTCCAGACAGTAATGTCGTTGAAATATATTTACCTGCGAACAAAAGAAATTTTTCATTAAAAATATATGTGTGTACACGAAGAGCAAAAATGAAAAGACTCTCTTTTTCACGGTGTTAATTTAAAAATATACGAATTGCAAGTCGAAATATTTCTATATACATATAGGCATAAGTTAAAATGTCTCTATTATACAAATATGTATTAATACTGATTGATGTTATATTATATACATATGTAATACAAAAATATAAAAAATAGTTTTTGATAATTTCGCCCCTGATACTGTGAATATTTTCAAATACTGCTTGTGTCTCACGAACGTCATTTTATAAGTCTGTTCTCGGTATACGAGTTTATTCTAAAACGGCTGGTAGAATTTTGATGTAACTGTTAGTAAGAACTTATACGTGTTAACAGTTGGTACTAAAATAATATACCATCACGCTAGCTCCCTTACAGGGAAGGCAGAGGGAACAGCGCGACAAAAACATCTATCCTTACATAGCCGACGTGATTTCTCTACATCATTGTCTTATTTCGCAACCGCTTTTACATGTAACATTACATTGACCTTTAGAACGGATTTCTAGTAACAACAGATGTGGTATTACCCTATATTAATATCTTAAGCAGACCCAACGCACCGGTAAAGAAACCTTAATGTGCCCGCGACGCTGTCCTCCTGTGATCTATGATCGTCATCTGTCATCGCCGCCTAATCGGCGCACTGTGGGACACGGGATTCCCCACAGAATGAGAGGGATTAAGACCATTATTCTCCAGTGGTACGTATTATGTATATAGGTAATTAAATTGAAGACACTGTCTCCGACAAACCGTGGCTGCTCCAATTGCCTAGTACGAAATACAAACAAACATATGTTTTATATTACATTTCCTTATTCTTGGCTGTATTTCCGTATACGAGTTGCAATATATAACCCAAAATATTGAATAAGGAGACAGACATTGCAACATATACCACACATTAAATTTTCACAGATAAGTCTGTCTGTGAAAATACAGTCGTATAATCCTTAGCTCTGAGCCCTTCCATATGAGCGTTGAACGTAAATCGGACCCACGACACCAAGTGCAGAAACCAACGCCACTGCCCACGAGATCAACACGCCAATTAATAATAACTGTTATTATAATAGCTTAAGTTAGAAATCGGCGCGCATGTATGAAGAAAATGCTTAATGTAGAAACACAGTCGTATTTCTGTTTAGACCAGTCGGTCTAAACAAAATAATAAGGAATAAAGATATTTCGCAGTCTGCCCACCCTATAAGGGACCCAGCTTGATGGTAAAATAAAAAATATTGGTATAATAATGAAGCATTAATATAATTAAAGTTGCGTTGGCGTAGCATTTGGAAAATTTCATCGCTAATCGGATGAGCGCGTCGACCGCAGCCGCCAAATTGTTCCACTGTGTAATTGAATTCATTATCCGATAAAACCATATAGTAATAATATTAATCGTAGTGGTGTTAACCATTACGCCGTTCCCTAATTTTGCTCGTCGCGAAAGTTTCATGAATTTTACAGTGGAGTTAGATATTAGTGTAATAAAATTGATATTGATTTTTGTATAGTATCACTAGGTACATAAAACATCCCTTTTCATAGAAGTGTATGTGTGTGTGTGTGTCTGTATTAATGTACACACGTATGAAGTGAAACTTTCACGGTATATTATATGATTCTGGATGTTGATAGTGGATTCAAGAAAGATATCCAGTTTGAACACTTTGTTTTTATTGCTGAAACTGTACTCTGTTATCTGTGAAAACTCTGCTGTTGTTGCTGCTCGTATATTATTTGTACTTATAATTGAACTACAATTTTGTGAACAATGACGATAATGGACATCAACTTCAACTACTGTTTTATCAGTAGAATTCATTGAATCTGAAATCAGTTATATCAATTATAAATTCAAAGTCTGTATTAGAGTAATAATAATTGTTTATAACTTCAATAAATTAATATACATTACCTAATACTTACCTACAATCCAAAGTGAGGTTAACATAAAAATAATACTAAAATCATAATCACTTGAAGATTTTTCAAAACAATTAAAAAATAATCTCTCACTTTCACTATTTACTTAAATGAATTTCAATAAGTCCATTTATTATACATATTTCAATAAGTCATTTCATTTCAATAAGTCAATTTCAATAAGTCCATTTCAATAAGTCCATTTATTATCATTAAAATATTTCTTTATAAGTCACTCCTCAATTTAAGTAAACATGCATGGCGTCGTGACGGTCCAAAGTGCCGGAATACGTGACGATTTTTTCAAAACGGAGTGTGAGGATTCCTATAAATTTTCTCCCATACGTCCATAAAGAAGTTTCACTACAATAATTTCGTTCGTTAAAAAATTCGTTCATTTCTTTCATTATATTTATTGCATTACAGATCTTTAAGCCAGGTCTCGAACGAGGTAGAAAGAGAGCACCGAATGCTATCTCTATCATTTAAGTAAGTATTTTGAATATCTTATGTTTAATTCAACAGACTAGCGGCAATAGTATTAAACAAGTCAGGGCGTAACTTTAAAAATAAAATGTAATGTAAGTGGGTGCAAATCCTTAATTATGCATTCCGAAAGTTACCACTCGAAGTGGTGAAAGTAGGTAAAAATGTGTTTGACGATATATATTTGGAAAATAAAAATAAAATTAACGCTGACTGTGACCAATGTAATCAGTAATAATAATAAGTAATTTTTCATAATAATAGGGGTGTCAGAAATCTCCAAAACAAGCGTGCGTGTATAAAGAACGATGAATCTAGAAAACGCTAGTCAGGTTTATAGGGCTCACTCAAAATCAGCTATCGACTCGACGAAGAAGAAATATTAAAATATTACGTGCTCATGATTCAAATATAACTGGATTTATTACAAAACCTTACTACACAGGATCAAATTGATACGTCTGAGGGCTTAGCGAAAAAATAACAGCGTTTCTATGGAAACCTGAAGTTTGAAAATAAATCTATATTATTATCTACTGGATTACCGAATCACCGTACACTGTTCAAGTGTGTCCTATTCAGCAAGATTATGATGTAGCCAGAGGTTTGAAAGTCACTCAATACCATGTCATGTAATTTAATTTGGGACTCATTTTCCATCTGTCATTGTCAGGGTACATTCAATTTTAATTAATCATACTCGACCCCTTATCCGTTGTTATATTAGACCACGGATTACATTTGAAATTGAGAAGGGTTACAACTATAATCTGTCAGGTTGGTCAACTGTATGTTAGCAGATTTCATACGCTTTAAATACCATAATGGACAACCTGTAAGAGATTTAAGTTTCTTCGAAATGTGTTCCTTCACCAACTTAATAAGAGATATTTATCTTTAAAATGTATATAGCGTTTTGAAGGTCCATGACAGGACTCGTACACTAGACACTGGAGTGGGAGGATGAAGCCTATGCCATTAGCTTAGGCTGATGCCGTGCTGTCTCGCTCGATGTTCGTCTTTTAATTCATGTAAAATCTGATAAACACTATACTAAGCAATCATTACATATATCATCAACCTGTTTCCGTGTACTACTCGACATAGGACATAGCACACCATCGAGCTCGATCTTCAGCTTTTCACATCTAACTATTCCTCGCTAATTTGGAATAGTTAATTTCGGTTTCGATTACCTTTGGCTTGGAAATTAAAGACGAAAGTAATCAAATGAGTGTACCCGTTAACGCTCATGACTTGTGACACACAACAAGATGCAAGTGCGGGGCCAGTTTTTGTACACTGTATAAACATTTAAAAAGCATCTCGCCACGTGTACGTTTGTTTACGTTCGTTATGCGAAAACGATGTGCTCGTTGATCGGGCGTTTTATTGGAAAAACCTCACATTATACGTATATTAATATTATATACATATATTTAAGTATATACATAGGTTTATGGCTGTGTACTGCATGATAATATCATGTCTATGTTATGTGCACATGTGTTATTGTTGTGTATATAATTATAAATGGTAATTAAAATTATGATTATGAGAATCATATGACTATATCTATACGCGTTATTTAAATTTTCAGATAATAAAAGCAGGACGTATTCCTTTTGAACCATACATAATGTTTTTAGAATATTTTGCAATATAGCGTATATTATTGTATACACCTAAGACACCGGCTGTTACGGTACTAGATAATTAATAGTAAATTGTTGTCGTTAAACATTGCCGATAAATACATTGGCCGCTAATCTATATCAATTAGTCATATCCGAAAATCTCGGAGCAAATAGCTCAGGATCATATATGACAGTTGACAAATTTTGGAATTAGAACGCCTGAAGTTCCTTCAGGATTTATTTGCGTCATTATTAATTTAAAGTTTCGCCAATGCTGATATAACCGTTATGTACACACTAAGATACGAAGCTATTTGCTTCACTAGAGTTAAGTGAAGCTACGCTTCTATGCCTGGCTTTATGTCAGTTAGTTTTAGAAACAACAGGGTCAGCGGCGTTCACGGATAATACCGTGACAGTTTAAGATCTGTAACCTACATCTTAAACAAAAGAAATATAACAAAAATTATAAAAGAACTTACGAATAAACAAAATTTTTAACAAAACAAACTTCAAAAAAAACTATCTCAAAACAAATTAATATGCACTAAAAAGTAAAAAAATTATAAGTCAAAGTCAATCAAATTATTACGATAATATAATGTACGTACAATTATTGTTATTTTTGTAGTCGGTGTCCGCGCCAAGGAAACACTACAATATACCTAGGTAGCTATAATGGCTAGTTTAGCGCGCTCGAGTTAACTCGAGCGTTCATGTTAAGAGGTTAAATGAAAGAAACGAATCAAGGATAAATACCTATCTCAACTCACGGAGTTCCATTGATTGTCATATTCGACTACAACAATTTCTCTACCATATGCGAATGGCCTATAAAAGATTCAGCCGAGTATCTATCGTTAATTTGTTTCTAAGATTTGAAGAGTTCCGTTTCTTTGTCATGGATGCTATAATCAGAACCTAAAAATACTCTCATCAAACTACCTTTGAAGTATATCCTTTCGTATAAAGAAATAGTCATCGAAATCGTGATATTGAGTTATTCGTTAATTTATCGCGTACCTACTTAATGCAAAAT
>DWFO01005875.1:0-10236 GCA_018246595.1 Mimoniades nurscia nurscia
TACATAACGAGTACATAAAGATAATATATAATAATAATACATAGGCATTAATACATACATCGATTTTGGGTACTCTTTGCCATAATAAAGAACAGTAACATACTAATAGTAATTTAACGAATTGCGGTCGAATATCGACCACTTCTTGACCACTAGTACAAATAAAATTTCAAAGTAGTGAAGTTCTTTGTGTGCTGCGAATAGCAACAAGTCAAGTATATGCCTTCACAATGGAACGAGCTTAAGTCTACAAAAGTTTGTGAGCGTAACGTACAATGCGGTTGATTCTAGAGAATATAAAATTGTCACCTTTATGCAGTGTTAGTCTAATTTTGAATGCTTCGTTGGTCTTGTTGGCTGCAAGCGCGACTGCCAACGGAAGGATCCTGGATTCAAATCCCGGGTCGAACACTATTGGATTGTTCTAATTTTGATTTTCTGATAGGGGCTCGTAGTTTTTTGTCTAACTTTAAAACTCTGGGAGCTAAGACGCGTTATCTCGCGTCAATACTCAACACATTTAGTAGATAAGAGTGTAAAATCGAAAAAGGCAGATCAATACTGTATTACCCATAGATCCACTGAGAGCCTTGTTGCCATGGTTACTAGTAAAATTTCGTATTCTTCCGCAACTCGGTTCACGTAAGTCCCTGAAAGTTACCCTTTGCGTTATTAGGTTGAAGCTGGAGATTCCCTGTCCCATCTCATTAAGAACGTTACAAGGACTAATACATGGCTTACTTAGCGCCTGTGTATTTTGTTTCAAGTAATTCCTAAAACATGTGATGTAATGATAAGAGAAAGAGCCAACAGTCATCTTAAATTCGAAAATACTGATAATAAAATCATGGAATAAATAACTAATAAATATTTCTATTTCATCAATTTGAGGTGCTGCCTCTAGCTTCATCATTCTCTTCTTACACACGTGACAATGTCGGAGACTTCAGATACATCCATCACCCAGTATTCTGACCTACTCGTGTGTAGATATTTGGATCTCTTGCTCTCTGCCTACCCCACAAGAGACCTGTGTTGCTGTTATATTGTCAATAGTAACGAAATTATTTCCATGAAGAAGTCAATTTTTTTTAAAACCCTATGCGAAGGCCGACTCATGTAATTAGCCCTTTTAACGTGATTTCTAATGAGAGTCTTTGTTTAAATATAATAAGATTTTTAAGGTTTGTCAAGTTTGTACGTGACAGCGATGTCTTATTAAGACTCAGCCAATCGTCTACGTTCAAAGAAGAATGATATCTATTACATAACGTCTAGAAGTATTATCAATTTAAGGGTAATATTGTAGCATAATTTATAACTATACAATAATAATGATTTTAATAACTTTTTTTGGATTGTGCGTAATCCAAAAGAACGCTTGAAATCCCGTAACAAAACGGGATCTTGAAGTTCTTTTAAATAAAATAATTCAAGTAACATTGGTTACTCTGAGGATTACTAGGCGAAAACATACATTTTTAATAATCACGAACGAGTGTAAGTTAGTATATGAGGAAAATACGCATGGACTATATTTCCAACTTTCCGACTAACTTCCAAGGTTATCGAAACTAGAGTAAAGGTAAAGTTGTTTCAAGTTGCTTGTGATGATTCATTGATCACCTCTTGACCTTGCGCCCAAAACAAAACGGTCTTGCTAATACCCATAAGGCTCAGGATCCGCAAAGTACGACTATATGGGAAACTTATTAAAGACTTCACAATACTGTTGAATGAAGACGAATTGCTTTGTTGGTTAATCTCAGCGGATGTTCCAATACTCCGTTTTCTATTATATCAAAATTAGATTTTTCTTACTAAGAATACAAATACTTACATACTATACAGATCTATACAGATACTATACACATACTATACAGATCTTTGCAAGAGATAGGTAGACGGTTAAATGAAACAAATAAATTTAATAAAACACTTTCAAATGGTCGTTTACAAATTTTCCCTGACCCATTTGACTCAACGTGTATACATTTACACAATATAATAAGCAAACATTTTAAACCCCAATTAATTTATTTTTATCACCTGTATAATCTTCATTTAGATTTCATACTCCACTAAGGATATTTTCGTTACTAGCCACGTCACAGTCATACGTAGAACATTCTGCAAACTTCTGCTTCATTCTATATTATATACGTTCTAACATTTTATCAATAATGGCGTATGTGTATCGATGCTTTTTTGCGCGGATTCGAATAAAACGATAACGAATGTTACTTGTAAATTTACAGAGGGGGAAATAACACCAAAGGTATCAAATCAAGCGATTATTCGATTTCACGAAATGTATACTGGTTTTAATTATTAAGCGTAGACGTAAGGCTGTTTCACCCTCCGTAATTTGAACATTTACCAGCGTTTATCTGTACCACCACGCCCAGTAATCACTGTTCAAACATACCATTCAAACCGTAATAACGTTCTATTAGTGTCACTTACCCGTGTATTATTATCGTAAGAGTGCCTAATTGTCTAAAACTACACGTTACATGGAACATCCGGTATACTATTCAAGTAATTTTGTTATTTACATGGAACCTTTTTCCTTCGAAAGTTTATTTCGGTTAATCTAACAGTCTATCCTACATCAAATATATGCAACTAATTTACAAATATCGGTCCCTCAAACGCTAGGTCTATGACGCTTAGTGAGTACTGATAAACAACGTAACATCACGCCTGTAAACCCTGAAGAGGTAGGCAGAGGAGTGCAGTATATTCCCACGTTACGCCAGCTACGTTTCCGTCCCATCATGGAATAGGTGGTGAGCCTATTGCCATACACTGAGCTGGCATTCAAACTCCAAGCCCTTACGTACCTACAAATATAAAGCCTTGTTTTGAGCACTTTTTCATCCACCGTCAATAAACTCGCGGTGTTTTTATTAACATAATATTACATAGCCTATTGCCATAAATACGGCACGTACCCAGATTCCGAGCCACTACTAGAAATTTTAACTATAAATACTACTACCACAAATAACACTATCCAGGGTTCGAACCTAGGAACTCTCGATCAACAAACGCGCTCGCTACCACTCGGCCAATGGAGTAGTCACTGAATACTGATAAAACTACATTGCATCTTATTCCGCATATTTAATAATTGCACGCATCTGTGAAAATAGAACCCACTGTGCACATATAATTGTTATTGCCGTGCCAATTATTATGCCCATGTTGACTAATGATTGATTTTATCTGCCAATTATCGGTTAACGAATGATGAAACCTTTTGCACCTCTAATTAATTCAATCGCAACTTAATCCTTCATTATTGCGGTCACGTAATGCTGTGTTCCAAACCCTTTGCCATTGTACCATTCCTGATTGCCTGCCATTCAATTGTTTCCCGGCTGTGCAAATAACGTAAATGCAACACAATATTTATGCGTCGTCGGTGTTGTTGGTTGGTGGTTGGTACCGGGTTCGAATCTCTTGTTGGGAACCATTCAATTTTTCTAACTTACATTGTTTAGTAGTGACTTAGAAAGTTCACCACCTATTCTGTAGAGGGACGTACGCGTAACTGGTGTAACGTAAGAGTGTACTTCACTATTCTGCCTACCTCATCGGGGATTAAAGACGTGATGTTACGTTGTAAAAGTCACAGATCGTTTTAAACCAATGTGTCGTAACGATATTGACATTGAGTAATTCAGGTGTTTAAAAATATGAGTGCTCAGAGGATAAATAATTAATAGTAATTATAAATCTGCCGTCATCTATGGTAACAAGAGCTTGGGCCTGTCGATTCAAGAGCACCAATTAGCAGTAAGTTAGCATAACCTCCACAATGTAATCGCTATTATGCATGCTATATTTGGTTTATGTATTTTTTTTTCTCTTATTTTCTTATTGTAAATTAGTGTGCAATAAAGAATATTGTATTGTATTGTATTATGTATATTGTATTATGTATGTATTGTCGCTTCTACAAAAATTCAACAGTAAATCGTCACCGAAATGTCTACTTCAAGTAATATAAATAAAAAATAAATGTGTATACAATACAATTATAGATACAGTTGCGCCTGTCACATTTATCAGTAGACGCTTCTCGAACAAATAGAAGCCCATTAAAACACGCATAATCTTCCCCACTTCTGTGTCGGAACAGAATCACAAGTCACGCGGTGTAAGGCGTTATTAAATCGCACATGACGCACCTACGTGTGGGGTGGCGTTCGATAAACACAATTTATTACACAACCCTCTCGAATTACAATACTGTGTGTGTGTGATTAAGGGTCTAAGCTGTACGCTCGATAAATGATTTGTGTTAACGTATTTGCTACTGTTTCACATTGGATACCGAATGTATAACGTTAACGGGATTAGTGCTGAATATGAAGATTTAGTTCTTAATTAGGTGTATTGCATATTATTAATTTTTTCTTTTAGACTTTTCCTTTATGTACTCGTAGATTAAGAGTACATATAAAAGTTTCAATATAGCCTGTCACCCTTGGCAAAGTTTAGTATACTCGTATCTGTGTGCAGAGCTTAAACAAAATCGGTTTAGAAATTACGACATGAAAGATCACTTCGCATATGTGATATTATTATAGATATCAATTAAGATCCCTAGATGATATAAGGTTGTACTTGTGAAGATTTTGTTTTAATATTTTATTTACTTATTTACTACCTTAAATGTAATTCATATATACGACTTGTATACTTCATATATATAGACGACCTGACTTCTTCGGATTTAGAAATTTCAACAGAAGGGCCTATACAAATAATGTTCCGTGCTCATTTACTTAGGTGGTTAATTAAAGTTGCCTGGGTGGATTCGATTAAAAATTTACCACCAAGATGATGGTAGAGAAATATTTTCAAATTTAGACTTCTTGAACACTTCCACAACGGAATAATAATCTTTCTGAGGTACTTCCGGAGCACTATGACGTGGGGCTCTACAACAGTTCCCTTTGGAATCTCCACGGTTGTCGTAAATGTATAAAATATGTTACACGTGCTTACTCGGCATCAGGTGGTCACTGACCGTCACTTAGTTACCACGCTCGTTGGTAAGTATAGATTTCATGGGTGATTTTAGCAGATACGCCGAGACACGAAGTGTCGACCTTAGTCCTCGTAAGTGTCAACACATCTATTACTGATATACTATTCCAACGCTATTCGACATTGAAAATACATGTATGTAAATAGTTATGGCCTGCAATGTTATTTGTACCTCAATAACCAAATACGAGTTTACAACACATTACAAAATACATATAAAGTTATAATAATGTTTATTTGTTAAATGTGTCGGTCATATTTGACGAACTTGCTACATACGAAAACTTTGTGAAATGTCTATTTAATAAATTAATCCCACATCACGTGAATGCAATTATTACTTCTGTTAGAAATGGGTATATCAGATGGAGCAGGGTTAAAATTGATTGTCTGCCAAGCTGATTAAGAGTGGGTCCACAGTCCCCACACGTCTTTAAGAAGTATTTAAGAAAGAAGAAGTTTCAATCGTAGTTTCCATTTAAAAACAAATATTAATCATGTAGAACTCCCAATAAGTCACTGAATAAATTTTAATTACCTTTATTTTGAAATGTAAAGTAGAGAAAAATTAAACAAGAACTAAATCCATAAACAATAAGCCGAAGTTATACATACAACCTACATGTACACAGAACGTTTCTACGTCCCTCACAAAGGACGTAATTAACGTCTGCCTAAGCAAACACGGACAGAACATGTTTACACACTTTGCTGATCACTGCGGCATTCGAAGAACTCCGAACAATATATAGCAAAACCGTTCCATTAATATGTAACTACGCGCGGGAGAGTTATAGTAATAACACTACTAAGCAGATTTCTAAGTTATTTCATTTTATTATCTGATTTATTAGGTACATAAACATAATTGATGAATCATGATAGTGCACTACAGTCGTGCCTACCTCTTGTGGCATTACAGGTGTGATGTTAGAGTTATTTCTAAATTAGCTCGTCGCAGTTTTTTCCATGCCTCGGTATATTATGTAATATTACGGTTGTGATCCCCGAAGAGGTAGTCAGAGGAGCGTAGTATCCATCAGTTTCATCAGTTAAAATCACGTCCCACTATAGAAATGAGTGTGAACTTAATATTACAGATCGGACACATACCCAAACTCCGAGTCACTATTGTATATATACCTCGGTATATATAGAAACTATAACTTTCATTACGATCCATCACTAGAAGTACGTGCAGCCTAATATCGGATGCAGTGAACTGTAAATTCCAAATACCGGAAGAGTTGTGGTCAAGTTGTGGGGAGTCTTATATCCAGCAGTTGTGTTGTGTTCTATTGTGGGTTTAAATGATAATACCATTAAATGATAATAAATAAATACGATCCATTACAATAATGTATGGCCTCTTCACGCCCATCTGCTGCCCACAAGTCCGCCTTGCAATGGTGATGACATTTATTTACAGCGATAATAAATCTAGAGTTTTTCATAATTAAAAAAAAAATCGTAAATTGCGTGTGAACGGTCACCTTACCTTAACAAAAACCACAATTTACTTAATCATTATTTTTTTAACCTAGAACTAGGTAACGAAAAGCGTTTCACACATTCACAAATAATTTTTCATGCCTCGATGACTTTACATGTCAGGGACGCTTAGGCTATTAAGCAAATTAATGGAGGCTAAAAAAGCTAAAACGGAGCAACGTCGGACGACTAAAATTAGAGAATTTATATCACACTGTCGACTTTGCTTATCGACTTGTCGACTTATGACTAGACGTTAGTATGCTCCTTTATATGACGATTTTATATTAAATACCAATAGCGGCATTTATTATTATATTTCAAATTATAAGTTGACATCAAATACATGCAACGTTAAACATGTTAAGTAAAGTTACAGAATTTTCTTTTAATCTGACATAAAAAAATTATGTTGAAAAACCATGTGCAGAAATGTACAGTAAATTAATTCTCACTTACATTCTCGCTTTATTTCACATTCATAAAACGTTGTTTGATACACAAATAGTAATTTAATAATTGTGTACACAATAATAGAAACTCTTAAAGGCAAAATAATAATGACACAATAAATTTGACGTGCTTTCCAAAAAATGTTTTGACTATCAGATAAAATTCAACAGTAGTTTTATAATAATAGACATAACTTTTACGAAGCTAACGAACTGTGGCGTACCCAATTCATCAATTTACAAAACTGACGGTATGAAATGAAGGCTCCAAATAATATGAATATTCGGTGTGATTCAATGCGGAGTGCGATGAACTGTGTCATCATCAATCATAAGTCAAGTCCCTTTGGGGAAAGAACGTAACATCGACGCAAATGCACTCGAGATCGACGTACGCCGCTCTTAAGTAGACGCATGTGGTGTTAATTTTCTGCGCGTGTACGTTTTTAAAGCGTAACTATACGTGGTTGACAATCTCAAGAATCCTATGTTAGTCAAAACTTACTGTTGATTTGGACTCGAGCCAAGATTATTACTGTTTAAAATTTATACCACAATGCGGTGGTTAACCATTCGTTCAGCTGTCATTTCGTCTGATGTATTTTTCATAAAATATACATTGTTTAATAATTGCACTAATGTTTGCCATACGTATCTTTTTTTTGTTTTGTAAAATAATCTTTACAAGCTGATTATAAAAAAATAGCGGTGAAGATATAATTGTAGTCATCGTTACGTATGAAATAATATGTAAATTCTTTTGTATTTTTAATGACACAAAGACTAATAGATTGACTATAACGAAATTTGGCTAAATGATCATTTCATTAAATCCACAGATGCCTTATGACCTCTATATTATGTTTCTATTGTGTTTCTATGGTCCTATGATGCCTTATGATATAGCGATGCTTTTAAGTAACATTGATTCTATAGCTATAATTGAATGATAAATTGTGACCGAACTATACCTACAAATTATTCCAGTTGTGAAAAACTATTACTAACAAATGATTCTATAATATTGTTTAAATCATCTAATTGTGACTAGAACTTACATATGTATAAGGAATAATTCGGAGCAGAAGCAAAATTTAATCGCAATGATGACCAGCCATATAATATCCAGTTTCCACATCTGAAACTTAAAAAAAAGTATATACAAAATATAAGCAGCTCATTTACTTCATGTGCATATGAAAACGAGAGTAATTTTGAGCCGTCACTACAAAGATATGAAATTATTTTGTGTTTTTTCTTTTCAACAACCACACGAAACCGCAAGAACGGTTTTCACCGCTTAGCGAATCCACTCCGCCAGTTGCTTAACAAAATTCCAATTCACAAACATATTGTTTCGCTAGTGACTGTCAGCTTGCAACAACGTACAGCTGTCAGCAAGCTGTTCAGCGCAGCTCAGCAAAACGTTGTTAGAACAGAGCTTAAACATGATTTCTGTTATCGCTAGTATTGATTTTATTCACACAATAAAGTAAATTACATTCCACTTTAAGACACTTACATTTTTTTTATTTCTCTCGAAATTCTTATTGAATAATTTTGAAAAAATAGTTTGAAAAGATACCATAAACGATTCATGTTTTATTGCGTACAAAAAAATTATATAGGTTCCATTCTTGTAAATTTTTGATGGCTATTTTGACGCAAAAACTTTTGAAATATTTAGAAATCAAACTGAAGAAAAGGTTTAATAGTCACAAATTTAAAGATTTACGAAATGAAAATGACCCAAATTGCTAAGCTTCATATTTTATGATAGGTACAGCGGTCCAGTTTTATCGTCGATATTTTGAATTTAATATTTCTCAAATCATAAACGGAATGTTATTGGGTACGTAAATGTCTGAGTATTAAGGACTTATTTATAAAAGATGGAAGATTCAGCTGTTGCAACTAAACACATATATTTAAACAAACAGTCAGTTCTTATAATATGCGGAGGTCTGGAGAGAGGCCTTGGTATTGGCCTTGGAGAGGAATGATAAGTGTTTGTGGGAAGATTTAAAGCTCTCTGATTGCTTCATCAAAGTACTGATATACAGAATATTCCGAATTAAAAATAAAATTATTATAATATTTTTTGTATCTGTCCATTCATTGAAAATTTTAGAGGCACAATTATTTTTTTCATGTAATATATAGTAAGAGCCCAAAAATATTGAGTAGTTTTATAATTTTTTTATTTATTATTTACTCTATTGGAGGTTTATTAAAAAGAGTATTTTAAATAGCCTGTATTCTTTCTAAGAGGTTAGTGTATTCCAGCACGCAATTTTTATAAACTGTGTTCAACATTGTTTTCCTAAATTCAAAACCCAAGGAGTATGTATAGTTTTCAGAATAAAGTTAGATCATTACATAATATACATAAACGCTTAGTTTAAAACATGCCTTTATCATCTAATTATAATGCGCCGTTTCATTCTATTTAACCAACATTAAAATAGAAATTTTGTTGCTTCGGAGAGATGCCATACGCATATTATTCAGAGATTCGGAAATTCATTAAAAATGATTGATGACTTCCGGTTTTGTTATTTCAAGCATCGTCCGTTGCTGATTTTAGGATTTTCTCATTAATTATTAACATCGAAATACAAAACTTCAACATAGAAAACGAGTCTTGTAAGTAATTTAGATACCAAACTTTTTGAAGCATATTGATTGGGTAGATCAAAATTGTGTTATTAGTTATTATACCAAATAGTAATTTATACCAAATTGATCGTTAGCCGCGAATTCAAAGATTCTCATACTCTTAGTTTATTTACCTTTCTTTAAGTTTATTTTACCTGTTTAATTGTGTTAGGGGTTGGGGTGGATGCTGTACTTCTTTAGTTAAATATATAAAAAACGTAATATCACGCTTGTAATCCTTGAAGAGGCAGACATAGGAGTATAGTACACTCCCACGTTTTACCAGTTACGTTTGCGTCCCACTTTGGAATTTATTTGTGATTCCATAACTAGAGAATTTAAATTAGAACAATCTAATAATGACCGACCCAAGATTTGAACCCAGGACCGGGTCACGGGTATCGATAGTCGCGCTTGCAACCAACACGACCAAAGAGGCAGCAGACAGTTAAATATATCACTAAACTGAATTTTAATAACATTGGTACAGTAATGACTGCCTCGTTGGTCGAGTTGGTTGCGAGTGCGACTGCCGAACGGGAGGTCCTGGGTTCGATTCCCGGGTCGGGCA
>DWFO01005876.1:0-10236 GCA_018246595.1 Mimoniades nurscia nurscia
GCTTCCACAATCGCCTTTAATTCGTCATTGTCGACCAAAGTTTTCGGACGACCACGGGGTTCATTTTTCAAGACAAAATTTCCAGAACGGAAGCGGGAAAACCAATAGCGGGTGGCGCGATCGTTCGTAGTGTTCGTTCCGTCACCGTCGTGATGTTGCGTGCCGCTTGCGCCGCTTGCTGCCGCGACGGTACTCATACTCCATAATTACTCGAATTTTTAACGTATCCATGATGACGAAAAACGTTCGAATGCGTTGAAAACAAAACACTAACTATTAAACAAATGACGATTTTAGAAAATAAAATTCCATATTTTTAAAATTAAATTATTTTGCAATTAGAATTATCAGCCAAAAAAAATATTTTGATTTGAAATGGCCAGTACGGCAGAACGGCAATTTCATAGGTAAAGAGGTATTATTAAAGTACAGTTTTCGTCTTCTAGAGATATCAAAGTGTAACACCTTAATAACACACTTACTACAAATTACAAGTACTCAAATCTGTACTTTTAGAGAGTCAAGACTGTACTAGGTTTCAGTTACTGAAGTTCGTATTAGGTTCTAGGAATTCAAATGTGTACTTTACAAACACATTAAGATGTAGAATATATACATTGAACGTATTTAAAATCTTTTGTCGAGGTGTGGATGGAGGATCCATTGATAATAAACGACAAAAAAATTGTTCGTTTTTGTAAATTTCACCCCTAAAACCACTTAGTACCAAGAAAACGATTTTTTTTAAATAACTACTTTTCTTGTTTCCTTGTTATAAAAATAAAGAAAAGAAAGAACTGTCATGGGAATAGACTCACCACCTATTCCACAAAGGGACGTAAGCGTGACTGATGAAACGTGGAAGTGTACTGCACTACACTCCTCTGTCTACCTCTTCGAGGATTACAAGCGTGGTGTTATGTTACGTAATCTACTAATACGAATGTAGTTAGAGTTGTGCGTATGATAAATTTATAGTTCCCTCATACACACACAACTACGGAAATTTAATTGATAACCATCCGGTTACCCTGAAAAAGCCAATCAAGAAGGCAACTCTTGGTTTAGATACTTCAAATTAAGGGTTACCCCTTCGGCTGGTAACTTTTGAAAGGGATACCTATTTAATGATATTAGGGTAGTGTATTTATAGCCAAGAGGTAACCTCATCCATACGGTTACCGAAATGAACGGGTAACACTTTTGAATTAAATAACTCGTATTCGGAGTTGTACAGTCCCTGGATAAAATATTCCAACGCACGTGTTTACGCGTGAAGCTCATAACAACGGTTACCGTTGATTAATAAATAGTGGGTAAACACTGCCCCGTACTAGTTGATTACGTAAACAGTAAGGCGCGGCGGCGGCCGGCGCGGCGCAGCCCTCCACGCAGCCTCTACGGCATCCGAGCAGTGTTCATTGGGAACAGCGCAATGTGTGTATCTCAACTTGGCGTGTCCTTCATTATACTTTGAACATAAGCGTGATTACATTTAAAACTATAATATATATATTTTAAACTATAATCATTTTATGTATAGTAATTACTAAAAATACATATAATTGTACAATAACAATACGACTTTTTTTATTACGCTGCTATTGAAGTAAACTTCGTCAGTCTAGTTTCCGAGACGGTCCAACTTCTCGTAAAGCTGTCGCAGGCTAAACGAGACTGTGCAAGTACATTCTTTGTCAGGAGCCCCCGCTATTCGCTTCTATGACTGCTCGTCCTATGATGAGACTGTAGACTGTAGAGATGATTCACTCGCGCGCCGCCCTACGGCAATAACAACTGGCCTCGTGTTACTAAACATTATTGTTCCTTAATACCGACCGTCAGGTAAGCGATGTTCGACCTACCGCACATTAAAAAAGCTTCTCATCGACCGCGGTATTGCAATGCTGTAGCACTGTGACCGGAGAAACAACTGGTTCAGCCTCAGCGCGGGCGGCGGCGGCTCGTTCGCGGGACCGTCGGCGTCGTCGGCGGCGTCGGCGCGACGTCGCGGCGACGCATCGCTGAGCTCTTTCTATACTTGTTAATATCATATTTTCGTAATATTGAAACCCGATAATATAAATTGTTTATAAGCCATACGAATAAACTAATTACTACTACTAAATTCTATGTGGTGGAACAAATACTGAAGGTGTACTTTAGCACTGGTACATGCAAGCATGTAGATGTTACCGAAGATTTGTCATTTATTACATAATTTAATAATTACATGTGTTAGTAATGTTAATAATTACCTACATGTACTTTCAAGGAGCAATTCTTGTGTATACCTACAATAAAAATTTGTTTCTCCGAAACGGTTGTAACGATTCTTACGACGCGGTATAATCAAACACTCATTGGATGTACGCAGTAGGCACGCGTCGTCTCCGTGACTATTCGTGTTCACATAAAAATGCATTAATAATTATTAAGAGATTTACCTCTATACCTACATAGAAAATCGCGATATTTCAATAACTATGTGTCTGATTGACTTGAAATTCGGTACGAATATTCAATGGGCTATGTAAGAGTCAGAAAAGAACGGATTTTCGAAAATTTCACCTATGAGAGGGTTTAACAGTGGTTTAAAGCTTTTATTACAGTTCGGTGGTTTTTATTTTTTAAAGTTACAGTTTAGACTTTCCAAAAACAAAAAACAGGTGTTTGATCGTCTATGAAAATATCAAGGTAATAAGATTCGTAAATTAACTTCGGGGTAAGTAAATACTACAATTACTTAGTGCACAAAAAAAGAACCACTGATTAAAAATACTTTTCTTTTGTTATGTTGTTGTGAGATTAACGAAAAGAAAGTACGGATTTGAGTATCCAAAAGTACAAATTTGTGTTATGGGTAACTAACGGATTCGCTTAGAAATGCCTAGAACGCGAAATCTGTTTAACTTTAATATCATCCGAGCGAAACTTTTTCGTATCGAAACGATTGTCGTACTATTTTAACAGTCAAACTGCAGTGACATCAATTATTTGTGTCGGAGGGCAGCTAATAATCAATTTCCCAGCGCCACGCGCCGCCCGCGCCGGTGCCGGTGGAGTGCTCATAAACCGAAACGTCGCATGTCCGTCCGGTCGGTCGGGCCGCTGCTGCACGGAGGACGGCGTCTCGACGTTCGGCGATCAGTCATACTTACACGTCAATAAATAAAGAAAATGCTAAATAAAACAACCTTCTGATACAATTGCTTTATGTTGGAGGACGACGGTCGTTCCATGGAGTGGCTTCCATCGCGTGAACACTAGATGCGAATTATTTAATTGAAGCTCACACGTTCAAAATTAAGCAACAAAATATAGGTTACGCGCTCTAACTGCAAATTATGTGTTTACATTGGCTAATTTATAAATGTTTTTATAAAATGTTATACATAAAATTTAATATTTACGTATATTGAACTAAAACAAAAAATCGGATTCATCTTTAGTCTACGTAAAATACATACATTATGGTCGTAACCAAAGCGGAAGGGCGCGCGTGGCACGCGGTGCCCTTCGCACTTTTATGTGTAGCATACAGTATACAACGCGATACAGACTAAATACATTCATAATTGAAAGTAATGAAACATGCCGACATCCGCTCCATGGCCAATATTAAATATGCACTATTCACAAAATATACGGCTCTAACTTCCTCTAAGGAATTTAATACGTTACTTAATACCTACTTTAGTAATATAAATAGTTGATGAGATATGTAAAAAGCAGGGCTGACAGTAAATTTGCAAAGCGTTCAAAATCAAGGTCAGAGAGGAGCTAGTACACCTCGACGCTCTCCTGGTGGATGACGGTGTCCTGGCGGAACATCTCGATGTCGACCTGGCTGTCTGCTTGCATCAGCTTGGCGCGGCCTTCCTGCACAACACACTGTATTGTACATTCACCGTTCCCGAACGCTTTTATCGTTCCACTGCTGGAACGTAGGTCTCCTCTCAGAGTGGGAGGGAGGATTAAGGCCATAGTCTGCTACGCGGGCCAAGTGTGGGTTGGCCGCTTTCACACGCCTTAGAGAATTTTTTTTGATAACTCTAAGGTTCCCTCACGAGTTTTTCCTTCACCTTCATAGTAAGTGATATTTAATCTTAAAACGCACATTTTTTGAAGAAGTACGTACTCGGATTTGAACCCGGGCACCTGAAGTAATAAGTCAATTTCAAACTACTAGTCTTTCATTGTTTTTTGTTGTACATTCATAATTTAGGTATATACATTTATATAAAATATGTTTATTTTAGTTATAAATTTAATAGGAACTGCTGCGGTGTGGCAAAAGTTACCTACACTCATTCAAAGCTGAATATAACGGCACGACATATACGTGCATAAACATGTGCCCAAGAGAATGTGTTAAACACAGAAATAATAAAGTTGAATAGATATAGACAATGTACATGAAAAAATACAATAATGAATAATAGTGTAATGAGCACGAGTAGTCACCTACTCTTCACTTGGTACTAGTGTATTGTTAAAATAAACAGCGAGATGAGAAATTAATAGCATTAAACGGTACTTACCTTGGGATGCATGAGAATGAAGGGCAGCTCGGCGCTGAGCTCGCCGCCGAGCGCCCCCAGGAACAGCTTCACCTTGATGCTGTAGCTGACCACGATGCCGAAGGCGTCGCGCTGCTCGGCGTCCAGCAAGCTGCGTATATACAATATGTAAGAATAGTTTATCTGCGCCTCTTAATACATTTGTTCTACCACCTACCGATCATCTTAATATCGTATGTACGAGTATATAAATAGTCACGCTCACAGAGTGGTGGAGGCGAGGGAAGCATCCGTGCTCTTGAGCTGGCCGTCGAGCGCGATACCGCGGCGGTCGCGCACCGACTCCAGCGACGGCCGCAGCTGCATTACCTTCTGCATCGTTCCCCCAGGTTGAATTGGGCAGCCATCCCTAAAAGTCACAGGATCTCGCTTCAACCTCTACGTAAAAGGGGGTAGGGGTGAATCTTGGCGTACTCGTTCACCAAATGAAGAATATAAATTGTAGTAAACATTTCAATACAAATGTATGCGACGATGATATTTTATCCGTGTACGGTGAGACTTCACCGTCAACCAAAGATGTAGACTTACTCAGACTCGAGGCTGGAGATGACGTTGCGGTACTGTCCATTCTGAAAGAGCATCACGTCGACGGACTGCAGGATGCTGGCACGCAGCTTCTTGACCACTTTGTTGCTATTGTTGCGGACGCAGATGTTCACCACCACCGACTCCCCGTGCATGTACAACTGGAACAAGAAGCGACTGTCAAAGTTAGTTTCGTACAACTGCAATACAAATAAATGTACCCACGTCCGGTGTCCTTCCCAGAGAGCCCTCCAGCGGTACCTGTTTGTCGAGGGTGAGCTCGAGCTCGAGTTGTCCGGGAGACAGCGTGAAGTCCTTGCGCACCACGGTGCACGGTTGCGGCCCGGGCTTGTCCGGCGCGTATTGGACCTTACGAATGCCCAGCCCGATCGTGCTCCTGTTAAGTAATAATCTTTTTAATATGTACTTCAAATTGATATGTATGTAACTTACAATATTACAATTTTCTTTTGAGGGTGCCATTATTTGCAATACCTATCCAAAATTAAAACATTTGTATAATGCGTCATTAGTCGTCTCAGATGCACGAGCGACTGCCGGTCGAGGGTCCTGGGTTCAAATGCCGGTGTGGGGACCATTAGATTTTTCTAACTTAGATGGCCTTGTAGTGGCTCGGAGTCCCGAGAGTGCCCTGTGCTCGGCAATAGACTCATCACTTGTTCCACAGAGACACGTAAAGTTAAAACTAAAAAACTAACTAGTAAAACGTGAGAGAGTACTACAGGAGTACCTCTGCCTATCTCTTAGGGGATTACAGGTGTGATGTTACGTTATTTGTATAGTTCCTAATAAAGCAAACGAGCATGGGAAGTAGAAAGTGCTCGTCGTTACCTAGGGGCATTTGCCGCTCAGAGGAGGTGTCAATGCCGTCTTGTAGCTTAGTAGGCAATTAAGAATATCATAAAAATTCAAAATGTTCGACGAGCCCTTCTTCGCATGCTGCTAGATGACACACATAGATGATAGAAGAGACGCATCGTTCGGAAGGTGAGACCTGCGATGCGAGCGGTCGATCTCGCTGTCGCCGACGAACAGCTTCACATAGTAGTGCACGCCGCAGGGCTCGCCCTCGTCCTCCAGGCCGGGCTGCAGCGTGACGGAGCCCGGCGCGCCCGCCGGCACCGTCAGCCGGAACGGGATGGCGTGCTCGCCCAGCTTCTTCATCAGCCGCTCCTTACCACCGGTACATTCTTATATTTTGCATATAGCTATATATGAAGTGACCTCGTTACACTGGCGTGTACTACATGTAACATCTCTGGCTATGGGGGATGCATTGATGAACAAGTGGCAACGATGCCGAGTGTCAGGCAGTACACCTGTCTGTTGAGTGAAACACCAGAGCTAGTGGGTTAATTACAATGCAAAAGACGCTCTAAATAGAAATTAAAGGAACGTTTAAATGGAAATTAATGGAACGCTTTTTTTTACATTTAATTGTAAATATACCTAAAGATACCGTAACATTTAAAAATTCAACATGTTCGGCACAACGTACTTTCGACACAAGCTGGGAATACGAAGCTGGGAATACGGACATTGACGCTGTCGCTATTAACGTTGACGCGGCGGCCGCGGCCGGTATGTAATCGACAGTCATCATTATGTATGTATGTACATAGAAAAATCTTTATTAAGCTAATAAAAATTTTCATTTGAGTAACAGCACAATACAAAACATGTCCACCAATTGACTAATAAAACTAGTCCACTAATGCGTAATCAGCCCGTGGCAATGGTTACCTGTGTGCGGGACAGTTCGTAGGTCCTCTTCTCTGGCTGCGGGTAGATTTGTTCGGAGACCAAGTACAGCTCCTTAAAGAAATTCAAGCCCATCACCTCGTCCTCTTCGCGACCGTAGCGGAACGTGCACACCACTTGCACGAACACCTTGCGGCCCTGCGCGTACTGCGGCTCTACCACCACCATGCCATCTAATTAACAATACATGGTGTACATCGCATAGGTCCTGGTGTCCACGGTTCGAGGCATACGTCAATCGATCGTCGTATCGTTTTACATCTTTATGGAGGTGAAAAAAAACGAAATGCCTCAAATAAAGGAAACAAAATCATACCACGAATTTAAACAACTCTGCCGGCAAAGCTGACATTTCTAGTTTATACTAGTTTTGAATAATAAGAATGCAATTATAGAGAGCACAGAAGTTAAAAGAAGTTTCAGTTTCATCCGAAGACGCTATTAAATCTGCGTCGGTCAGGCGCAGCTCGAGGGGAGGGCGTGACGGCTACGCACTTAGCTCAATGCACCAACTGCCGCCTAAAATAGTACACCGCTAAACCCACCCTCGTTCATAAAACAGGAACAATGAATGCGTATAGCAGCAATACACCACACGATCATCTTGTGCCTTGTCGCTGGGCGGCCGATGGGCGTGACCACTTTGCGGGGCTCAGTTGCTGCAACCCGATGAAGTTGTTCAATGGAAATGCTGGTACGCGGAACAGTACAATCGGCTGCAGACGAGAAGCCGATGTTCCGAACTGTCGGGATGGGAAAGCAGCAAGGCCGCAGCGATGCTCTCTCAGCCTGCGCTACGCAGTGCAACGCACCGCCTTGTACTCGTAGCGGCTTTCGTAATACGATCGGCCATTCGTGTGAGCGGCAACACAAGCTGGAGTTCGTTAAACACAGCAGTGAGTTGTGCCGTTACCGACCTATAGGTTCGACGTACGATATGTGGTCGACGAAGTCTCGTTTCGCCATGTACATGGTTAGCTTCCCATTGGGGCTGCATTTCTTGAACACTTTGAAATTGTACACCATCTCGCTCGATCCGCTACTGTCGTGGTTAGTGGAGACCGTCAGTGGGTTACGACGTACAAATGAATACGTGGGCGACGGAACCTCAGCGCAATATATATAGGATTATTCGAGTGCGAGGCTTCTAAGCCGCAATAATCTCGTTTAGCTCATTAGCGCCCACGCGAGAGAGCGCGGCGCGGCGCGGCGCGGAGGGGCCACGTGCGCGCCGCAGTACGACATACACAAGTCCAATCAGCCGTCCATACCTTTATACTCGTAGGTACGTGCCTTGTTTATAAATATAAAATATTTTAACGTGTTGTTTCATCTCTCTGTTCCACAAACAATTATTACTTAATTTCAAACTTAATAACATATTGTTTAATTTTGCCTCGTTGGTTGTGTTTGTTGCAAGTGCGACTGCCGATCGGGAGGTCCCGGTTTCGATTTCCGGGTCGAACACTACAAAATTTCCTAATTTAGATTTTCTAGTAGTGGTTCGGAGTCTGGAGATGTGCCCAATGCATAGCAATAGGCTCACCACCTATTCCATAGTGGGACGTAAACGTAACCGGTGAAACGTGGGAACGTTCTGCATTCCTCTGCCTACCTCTTCGGGGATTACAGGCGTGAAGTTACGTTACCCTCGTCGCGCGCTGGTCGTCAAGTAAACACACAGTTACTTTTTGTTAAAAGTTTTTATTCATAAACAGTGTTAAAATTTACTTAAAGTTACTATCAGTGGGTGCCATTTAGTCTTGGTAAGCTGTGTGAGTGTGCGCATACATTACTGTGCTCGGATCATTGCGCTAAGTTAGTGTCTAGACTTCTCGCTTGTGATTTAGCAAAGAGTGACATTTTACGTAGATGGGTAGTTCGCATAGATTTGCCTACTAAAAATAGTTAATTGTCGCGCCATCTACCAAAGAGTAACACTTAACATCAATAGTACCTGTTGCGATTTCAATTCTGGTGCCATCTAACGAGCAACAGTTCTAAACTTCAATAGTACCTGCTCCATTACGCAGTTCAAACCACAATGGCGAAGTGTTCAGCCTGTGGTCGCTTTCTGTCGCCGACAGGTGCCGCTACATGTACGTCCTGTTCCTCTAAATATCACAAGGGTTGTGTTGCAATTCCGGATTGCACAATCGCCCCTAAGGACTGGGCCTGCCCCGACTGTAAGAAGCAACAGCGTAAAAATACCGTCTCTCCTGTGGAGGATGCCCGTTCAACGCCACCCAGCACCGACAATCACGCATTAATTGGTGATTCGGATGTGTGTGCAATACGCCGTGAATTAGCGGTATACATAGCTGAGCAGCGCGAGTTCCGCGAGGAGTTGCGCACATCTATGGCAAATATGGCGGCGCGGATGGATGGGTTCGAGCGGAGGTTATTAGCTGTAGAGCAAAAGGAGACACCACCCGGAAATAATAAAGTCGCAGAGCTACAGCAAACGATCCACCAATTACAGCAGGAACTTAACGAACGCGATCAGGAGGCGCTGCAATCTGATTTGGATATAGGTCACATTGTGGAGCAGAAGGGTGAAAATGTCATTCACACGGTCACAGTGTTAGCTACAAAACTAGGGGTTAAGCTGGAGGCTCGAGACATCGTCTTCGCGGAGCGAGTCGGTATAAATCATAAGAGCGTACCCGGTGGCGCGGAGAGCGGACAGGGGCAGCGCACTCGTCGGATCGTGGTGCGGCTCGCGCGTCGTGAGCTTCGCGACGAGATACTTCGCGCCGCGAGAGTGCGTCGCAATCTTAATACCACTGACATTGGGCTGCCCGGTCAACCTCAACGTATATACGTTAACGAACGGCTCACCAAATCGAACCGCGGGTTGTTCTATCGGGCTCGAGTGGAATGTGCGAAAAGACAATGGCGGTACTCGTGGACACGGAGAGGGCGTGTTTTCATTCGCCAGGCAGACGGAAAACGGGCTTACGTCATTCGCTCCAACGAAGACCTAGAGCGTGTTTTTACCGTGGACTCTGTTTGACCAGAACGCATATCCTTTATGTTTCAATATCAATGTGTATTGTCGGGTCTACGAGGTAGAATTTCACCTTTTGATTCGGGTGTTACACATTACACATTATAAATTTTACATTACTAATATACTAAATTTTCTTTATGCGTATATAATGCGGGTGGGTCAGCCAAACAATTTTATACTACTTGTACAATTTAAAAATTCCATTTTTATATATACGTCTTATCATTTATTCCATTTTGTTTTGCACTTTCTTTGTCATTTGAGTACCTTGTGTCCTCTAGTGCATTTTCATTTCAAGATTTCTAATTACAAAATTACAGACATTTTTGC
>DWFO01005877.1:0-10235 GCA_018246595.1 Mimoniades nurscia nurscia
AAAAGTAACTGGTGAAACGTGGGAATGTGCTACATTCCTCTGCCTACCTCTTCGGGGATTACAGGCGTGAAGTTACATTTTTTTTTCCAAATATTCAACCTTATGAAAATCTCGCCGAGCAAAACTATTTTACCGCTCCCTGAGCAACCCTTTTGCCGCCCCCTAACAATGCTGCCCGGGGCGAGCCGCCCTTGCTGCCCCCCCACGCTATGCTACACACAACTGGAAATGCGCGGCCATTTTCTTTTTCACGTTTTGCTCAGTTTTTAGATTCCAGTTTTGTATGAAACTCAAAAATAAATACTATTTAAATATTTAAATTATCATTTTCAACTGCTGCAAGCATTGCACTGGGTACATGAATCTTATTAATGCAGTTTATTCATCTAAAAGTATATAAAGTTTAATTTAATTTAGGTTTAGCGCAATGAGTACCTACTGAAAAGTATATCAAAACATATCGTGAATATTAAAATATTTTGTGCAAACTGTTGGAAATTTTGCATTTTCTACAAGAACTTCAACTGAAGTTTGTTTATTTTCTAAATAGATTTTACTTGGATTACCTAAGCTCCAATAACAACACTGAATACAGTTAACTAATCGAAACATAGTTTTAGGTAACATTTTTTTCACCTTTATCTCCTCCAACATAAATCTTTATAAGGATAAATATCTATTACAATTTATTTCGTATTTCGAATATTATTTATTGTGAAGGTGAATTTCTCGGGATTCGATAAATGTCGGCGTAGCAACCGGTTAACGCTTTCTCTCCTCAGTAACAACCGTGTATTTAAGCATCGTTTATTTACCAAGGATATTATTTATTTAGGTCGCAATCAAATGTAATTTTCCGAAGGTCCCTCCCCGATATTGACCGGGGAACCTTTCGTGTGGTATAACGTTGATCGCTAATTGGAAAGTTTGTTTTATTTCTCAACGTTTTGTTCAAAATAAAATTTTGTGTTTAGCCACAGATACTTTGTCCTCTTGATAAATATTATAAGTTAAACGTGTTCAGAAAACTTCTACGCCTATTATGATTGTTTTTCTCATCGCTAATGATATTGATATATGGAAATGGAATTTTGAATGTCTGTTACATTATGATAAAAACGTATATTATTTATGATTAAAGAATATAATACAAAAAATCAACGAATCATTTGAACTTTTTAACATCAGACAACACTGAAAATAAATAGATAATTTTTTAATTATTTGATAATAGACTGATTTATTAAAGCATAAATTCAATATGACAAGTTATTCATTTAAGAATTCAAGCGACAACGCACTTCCTAGATCAATAGCCCAAGCCAAGCCCACACTTCATAAGTATCAGTAGTGAAAAAGGTTACGTGCGTGACCATAGTTCATAATTCCCTTCGACTTGCCGCTTATTCCGTGTTCAGTCAACTTTAGTGTTCGTATAAATCTTTTTAACATATCGTACGCTCAGATCTGTACTGCTCTTGGTTTTGCCCGTGTTATTATAACGACTTTTTTCGCGCAACGGCTACCATGTCGATAGCCCGCCTAGAGAAAAACGTCACAAGTCGTAAGCGACAACTTGAGATTTAAGTGCTTAAATATGCTTTCAAATGCTTAAATTTTATCCTTCATCATTTTAAACTCAATTATACAGCTACTAACAATCTCTTAGATTATATTAAATATTATGATAATAGTATTCTTTCTCATTGCGCAAATACGGGTTGTGTTATTGCGATAGAAGTAGGCACTATTTTTTTTGCACGAAAGTTCTATCACTATATAATTTCTTTATTTACGTTTTAAGACATCCTAAACCATAAATAAAGGGATTATTATCATATTATCTCATAAGATTTCTTTATTTCCACTTACTTGTATGCTTAATCAAATGCAAGGTAGTATGCGTGAAATACGTCATTTACATTTTCTTTACAATAACATGGCGGGCAACTTACAGGGTAGGCAAATATGTATTAAACACAACGTAATTTCACGCCGTGTATTATTCAACTCATTGTAGTATTAAACACAAATTTATATTATTTGAACTTTACATTTCCAGTTTTGTACGAATATATGAATGGGTTGAGAATGAGTTACATTTAGAGAGTGTTTTAATAAAACTAGTATAAATCTTAATTATTATGTTATTGTGGTCGTAAAACATTTGTCGTTTCACTTGTGTTAAAAATAATGTAAATACAGTAGACAAAAAATACAATCACTTAACTGTCAGCCAGCCTTTGGATAAAATAAAGTTTAGCGTGACACAAGGCGAGTCACAAGGCGTCACAAGGCGAGTTAAGCTGCCCATAGACATTAAGAATAGACAAGGAAGTTTATATTTTTTAAACAAGAATGTAGTGTTCCTAAAGCTTATAAAAACCGACATTTTTATGGGCGTCTTCAACGTTGCTGTCGTCGATGATAGCGTAACACTACTTTTGATTTATGTAAACTAGTTGTATTTTTTTTTAAATCCCATAAACACATTAGTTACATAAGACATAAAAATAATTGTTTAAATTAACTCGTGGATTGTTCATAAATATTATCGCAATAACGTGTCAGGCGACATTTCTAGAAGGTTCTTTTTATGATCTTATGGTAATTAAACGGAGAAAACGTTTTTACGGCGTGCTCATTTTTAAACGCATTTTCTTTTGAAAACACTATTATAATTACAAGTAGGTATATCTATCCTCTTTATTTAAAGTACTTTTAGTTTCAAGACCATGTTGAACATACGCAACATCACACTTGTAATCTCCGGCGAGGTAGGAGTGTAATACACCTTTCACCAATTACGTTTAGGTTCCACTATAGAATAGGGAATCAGCCTATTGTCATACAAGGGACCCAACACCCAGATACTGAACCATTATTAAACATTCCGAGTTAGATTGATCCGAGATTCTACACCGGGACCTCTCGATTAGCAGTCGGACTTACAACTATTCGATCAACAAGACAGCAATTGCCAATACGATAAGGTAAAAATAAATGATAACAAGAATGGTTCGACCGTGGCATACACGTCCCACCTCACCGCGAGAAGTTATAAGTCGTCGCCTGCAATGCTGACCACGAGCTCTTTCGCTAACTGAATACGGTCAAAAATAAAATTGGCATGAAATATCGACTTTACGTGAAAGTTTTCTTAGGTACATTAATTTTTTCATCATCACCATCATCACTATTTTTCAGTTCACTGCTGGAACCAGACCTCGCCTAATGAGTAACATTGCACGCGGTCCTCATTATTATTACTAATCAGATGTATATTAACATAAGAACCGGCCATCACTGTATCAGAACAGTGTCATGGCACATCTCAGCGATTATATCGATACTATTCGATAGTCGTTATTACAGTTGCAGTCTTTAAATGCTATGTCCAGTCACTACTGGAAGTTGTACCATTTCCTGCGTGTAGCTCTCAAAGTGATTGGTTCCGAGCGTGCAGTACGCGGATCCTAGCGCTTACTGTAATATGAACGCCCATTGAGACACTCTTAATGAAGGTTTGTTCATACGTTCTACGGCGTTCAGTCAGTATAATTGGTTATTACTCGTAGATTCGATCATCCCTTGCGTTCCATGTTTAAAAATTAATTAATGTACATATTTGGTTTGGCCAAAACTAAGTTTGTATAAGAACGAATGCAATGTGAATTAAAAATATATAGAAGCTTGTATGTTGTTGAAACAGACGCGGGATGTAAGTGTTAAATACTACCTACTTGATATACTGCTTACATTAATTAGTGTTTTTTTTAAATAGCAATAGGCTCGCATTTAACTGTATTCTTTTTAGATTAGACCGAAATGTAGCCTAGGTGGTAGTACTTTTACTAGCTCTTACGAATCACGAAAAAGCCGACAGGACTACCCCCAATCAGTTTAATTGGTCCGCGTAGTTTATATCTTTAGAAATACTTTTAGTAAGTTACTTTTTGCTTTATGCATACTGTAATATACCATTTATGTCCACATTGTGAGCTCGTGGCAGCTCAGAGTAATCGCGGCGGATTAAACACTTATTCCCGGGAGCGAGAAAAATTGGTTTGCTAAAAGAGGTCAAATCAATTTGTGTTCCTATCCCTATCCCTATGGCGTTGGCGTAGTTCGTTTAATGTAGTAGCAATATCTTATAGCGTCGCCTATCTATTCGGAATTTTCCTTTTCATCCACACTCCCTTTGTAATCGTCCGATCATCATGCCTACCTTTATAAATTGTTTCATTAAGAATCATTAAGAACTCTTCCCAGGATATCGGGAGACGTTCGCCATTTAAAAGAGATTGAACCAATTTACATAACCTTTTTGGGTAAGCTTTTACTAAATTACATGATTTTTTTATTCATTGAAATTACAGAGAATGTTTCTTTGATAACAAAACATCAAATTGGAATGATGTTAGTGAATTTTTACATGGCAATTAAAGGTATACATTAATTCTGCAATTTTTAATTATAATTGCTAGTGAATAATTGAGTTTTCTTAAACTAGTATATTCATTACAATTTTTTCGTCGTTTTATGCTAATAAGTGTATATCATTCCTATGTTGATTAGTCACGCCGAAAGAGAACTTTATGCAGAGCACTTTAACGTGGTCTTGGATATCAACCAGTTAACTAATTAAACAGGAAATATCTAATCACAAATATCTAATCACTAATTTGTGTAATAATACTTTGATAATTGCTAATCGAGGTCGACGTAAAGGTTTCTTATGCTAGTTTATATAATAAAGTCCGTTAACAATTTACAATGTAAAGTTAGATTAAATCTTTGACCAGCTATGTACGTGAACTGAGAATTAATTTAAAACTTTGCGGCCCACAGAAGGTCCGGAAAGTTCAAGTCGATGTTCATGCCAATGCAGCCGGCGCGCCAAATTTTACATATTACGCTCATACTAAGACATGGGCTAAGTTCGTAATAAAAAGACAATTTATGCGTATTTATTAATTCAATTTGGATATGTGCCCGATGCATGGCAATAGGCTCACCACCTATTCCATAGTGGGACGTAAACGTAACCAGTGAAACGTGGGGGTGTTCTGCATTCCTCTGCCTACCTCTTCGGGGATTACAGGTGTGAAGTTACGTTTAGTATATATTTTGGTACATTTATCAATTTTTATTCTGTAGTAGGTAAGTTTTCGTTTATAAGTAAATACACTAATTTTATTTTAAAAGTTTGATTCCTTATCATTAACTACTGTTATCGACTCTCTTATTGCTCTCTTCGTAACTGAAAGATAGGTAGGTCTGAAAGGATACAGATATTTGACACTCGGTGTTCTCTGCCTATCCCATAAGGGACCCGGTGTGAACATATGTTTTACTGGCCACGGGTAGCGTCTCATAATGAAAACGGTTAGGGCTATCGTCCACCAAGTAACCAAGCAAGAGTTAGTACAAGATAAAAATATTACGGAGGCGCAGGCTTGCAGATTATCCAGACAAGTTGTCTTTCAACGTCAGTGGAAGCTATATTAGATCCTCATAAACGCATACAAATTCGTATAATAGCGGCGTGCCGGGAAAATCGTGCCTAAATCCCCGGAATCACGAGTAAATGTTACATACGACACAACGAGAGTATATCTATTCACAGGTCAGAGTTGTAAATACGATGCTGAAATAACAATGAAAACTTGATTCTTATCTCAGGCTGTTTCAAATTCTATAGCGTTGCTTCACCTTCGGAAGATTAGACGTCTCGTGAGTGGATATGTTCTGCCTCTATCGGACATCATCTACACACTAAAGTCGTATCAGGCTTGCATTTCTTTACGAAAACGTGGACTTAGAAGTTGAATGTCCGTAAAATCGCTACGAGTGGGGAAAGCGATCTTCATGACGGAGTTATATATACGCTCATGTACAGTCACAAGCACCGACGAGTGAAACGCTAATATGTATAATTCCATCGCACCATTACAACTATTACATTACGTTACAAGTACTTTTATAAATCACGGGTGTGCATTTTGTGACCTGCTATTGCCGTAATATATGTAGTATAGAGCGTTTAAACATTACAATTTTAGCATTAAATTCAATTCATGCTCAGTTAATCGAATGCAATCTGACACAATCCGCTTTTTTAACTTTTATTTGTAAATAATGTATTCTCATTACAAGCGTAGCATCACGCCTGTAATCCCAGAAGAGGCAGGCAGAGAATTATAGTACACTCCCATGTTTTACCAATTTTCTTTCTTTTTCTTTTAAGGAGTGAGCTTAATGCCGTACACCGGGCACAAATCTAGACTCCGAGTCATTACTAGAAACTTCTACCGTAAAATATTTTCATCTTTTATTTATAAATATTTGCATGCACTGTCCCAATATGTACAAGAATATGTACAAAATATTTAAAAAGTAAATTCTATAAATCGTACTTTGTTCTACGTTTTTTTCCGTAACAAGAAGGAATATAAAATTCTCGCGATGGCGACTCAAAGAGCTGTTGCACGCAGACCCAAGCAACTGAGCACTGTAATGGGATACTAATTACGTAAAAGCCGGGCGAAACGCTCTACTAACTTCATAATAGCGTCGACTAATCTTTATATATGTAGATCTGAAGACTGTTTCTATGTCCGTTTTCCCTCAGTTGAATTAAACCAGTAATAAAGCATATACTTACCGTATATGCTTTATTCCTGTAATAAGAAGTGTCACAGGCGTGCGCCATTCACTGTATTGTGAAGAGAAACCGGTGGCTACTAGCATTTTGATTTAACCGTGTAAGCGGTAATAAATTCGGAAAATTTCACGTTTTATTACTTTTTTATGTATCGCGTTCAACATTTTGAATATTTTGTTACTGATTACGCCAACGATTATGGAACATTGCACTGCGGTCTCGACTTGCCTGATAAATATTTATATGTAAGCCAACAAGACTATGGACCGGGGTTTGCTCACGTGGAAACAATTTATGTAAGCTCCTCAGGTAAGGAAAAGACGAGGGATTTAAAATTGTAAGTATACATTGTGAGACTTATTTTTGAGAAGACAGTACAAAATGTTAAGCAATTTTTTTCTAACGAAACGATTACAATGAATTAAATAGTGTATAATGTATGGAAACACTGTGCGGAAAGACAGATGCCACCACACAGAGTATACTATCATATTCAAATGAGCCATTTTGTCAAACCTATAATGAATCCGCATCTTAAATAAACATATGATTAATAATGAACGCAGACATATGGCCATAAGTTCAATTCACACAGTAATACGTCATCTGTTAATGAAAATGTTGATTTCGTGTATTAACGCCAATTCCTATATGCAGCTTCATTAGCGTCGAACGATGAAAATTTCAGCGAAGTCTATGAACAGTATTAGTAATAGTATGGATGTAATTATGTGTATGTGTGCTATATGATTACATGTTATACCATAAAAATAAAATATACTGGTACAATACGTATATGTATCAAGAATTAATTCGATTAGCGATAAATTAATACTTAGCCAAGAGACAGGAAATGATGATCACATTCGAGAGATCAATAAAATTGCGAACCCGCTTTCTTCCCAGAATATCAAAACCGTATAGTATTGCCAGATATCTGCCCTAGTTTTTGCCAAGTACGCAAGATAACCACCAATATATAGAACTATCTTGTATACTGTTAGTTTAAAACACCTAAAATCGTTAATAGTTGCTAGGTATAAGTAATTTAAAAACAATTCCAGTCAAATATGTGGTAGAACGCTTCTATCCTGGAATAACTGCGCCATCGTTGAATCTACAACCTGTCATGTGAAGGATGCCCTGTCATATGAAGGATGTAATATTAACACGTATAAACACGATTCGTCATAACTTAGTCCTCTGGGAGAGCATATCCACTAAGAATGTGATCCCATGCAAAACATTTTTCTGTTCCAGATTTGATATTGGTACTTAGGTTTCTATGGACAGAATGGGTACTAACATCAGGTCGTTTCGCGATTGTTTGCCAATGTTATTTCGTTATGAAATATTTTATGTATTTTAACTTGTCAATTAAAATCAAGCCAAGGATTTCTCTGAACATAATTGGTACAACAATTAATATCGTATCACTCGCTACGTCATATTGTAAAGTCACGCTCGATCGACACTCGCGTGATGCGGTGACACTCGCGACGATCGCACTCGTACGTACACTGACTTCTGTCTCTGGCAGTCACTGAACACATGTCCAAAGACCCGTTCGAAGAAATGACAGTTCAGTGACTGTATGAGATTCTCTCTCTTGTGCAATAAATAGACATGTAACTACATACATATATAACAAAAACAAATGAAATATTGAGTGATACAGGCGTGCACAGTAGGAGAAAACATAAAGATGAAAAATTTAACCATCATTTAGATTAAGTAACATGCTTAAATATGGCAGTTGTAAATATGTATCGCTTTAAATGGGTTACGATTGCAACGACTCATGACATGATGTCAATGAAAGTAACGGATTTTTTATTTAAGCGATTTTTTTCGAATTTTGTTTATTAATGTGCGAACGTTATAAATGTGTGTGGAATTTTTTTTTATTGCTAAAGAGGTCTAAACCATGTGTGGTCATCTTAAAGATCAGAATATAATTCTCCAATAGAAACCATTGGCTCGGTATAAGGCGGTTTTTAAATGAAACAACATAAAACCACGCCTGTAATCCCCGCAGAGGTAGGCAGAAGAGTGTGGTACACTCTCACGTTTTACCAGTTACGTTTACGTCTCACTATGAAATAGGTGGTAAGCCTACTGCCATACACCGCGCACATCTCCAGATTCCGAACCTCAACTAGAAAATCTAAATTAGAAAAATCCAATAGTGCCCAAGCCGGGATTTGAACCCAGGATCGGGAAGATCGGCAGTCGCGCTTGCTACTAACACGACCAACGAAGCTGTCTTTACTAGAAAGTTTAACCGAACTACATACTCGTACATCGATATTACTATGAATATATTATTTATTACTGGCACTTATTTGTAACACGCGATGAAAAGAGATAAATGAAAGTAATACACTTCCTATTCTTACCACAACATTGAAATATTACAGAGTTATAGCGACTTAAGTGGACTCGAATACGGTTTCATCGTTAATTACATCTTTCTCCTTCACTTCGAGTAATGACAGTCGTTTTTAAAGAAAATTATAGACATCATTATTTTGTTAGACATCTGTTAGAGGATCATATTGGTCAATTAGAACATTTACATTAATATTATATGCTTTACTTAAACATAAATAAATTGTACCCTAGTATGCTCTTAAAGTGACACTTTAACGAGTAAGCGTCTCCGCACAGAATACAAACTAAATGGACAATAATAGTTCCGATTCCGTAGACATGGCTTTGCGTGATTTAAACGGAAGTAAACATTTTTATGGAAAAAATATTCAGAAATAATTTCGACGTCGTTTATTCATATTTACATCAGCCCGTCGATGTAAATGTTCAGTAACAGTCATTTAGACGGTGACTAAAAAATCCATATATGTATGCTGACAGACACGAATCTAATGGACGTCTTTCATAACCAACATTGTAGTGTTGGAAAGTTATATGATCGTGAAAGTAGTAAGGACAAGCGCATTTTTTCAAATATTAATGCAGAAATAGAAATGTTTTCAAATTATCTTGTAAATACCGATCTAGAAAAAAACTAGGCTGTACAATAGATATCTCGCACATTTCTCGATGGAAACTGCTCGCGAACTTTCTTCAATGGGTCGCAGTATTTATTGCAAGTATTTAAAATGAATTCGCGTTTCTAGTTTCTCGGCCATTTTTCTAGAAACTCAATAGAAACTTCTCAAGCTTTCTTTAGTGGGTCAGCGTTCACTTTATATATCAGCAATATACTCGAATGCGATCGATTGGATAAATTACAAACCACAGATATGAATCTTTCATTAATATAATGAACGATTGCCACTTACCATCAAATGTAAAGCACGTTCCTTAGCGACTTCGTATATTAAGAAAGCAATTCTGATATTTTTGTTAACACCAGGAAGTTGTAACAACATTTTTACGCGCGTAAAACGAGTAAACTCTGGTTACCCATTAGTGGGAAATATTTTAGGGCAGTAGCACACGTGTTTCACTAACGAAAATACTGTAACCGTCGATACGAGGAAGCATTAAATGATTACTCGTGATGCAAGCCTAATGTATTTTTAACTGCACTACGTATGTCTAG
>DWFO01005878.1:0-10234 GCA_018246595.1 Mimoniades nurscia nurscia
TGCAAGCAATTAATTCATTGCTCTAAACGTACCATCACGCCTGTAATTCCAGAAGATGTAGGCAGAGGCATGTAGTACACGCTCACGATCCATCTTTCACGCTTACGTTTCACTATGTAATTGGAGGTAAACTTAATGACGTACCAGGCACAAATACAGAGTCTGAGCCACTACTATAAATTTATATTAGAAAATCTAAGTTAAAAAATTCAACATTACCCGACGCGGGATGTGAACCCGAGATAAATCAATCCGTAGCTGGGCTCGCAACCACTCAACTAACGAGACCATCATTGTTGTTACGTAATATTTATACAAATTTCGATAAACACCGAGCACTAAATTCAAATACAAAAGTGTCGTCAAACTAAATTCCCAAAGAGACGTGTATAGTAGCTGTGAACATGAAATCAACTCGTGAAAACAACAAAAGCTAATAAAAAACGTAAGACTACGAACTCAATGAGCACGGCAATTTATAACACGAATCGCGCGTCCCAGGAGCAAGCTCAGCATTTTATTACCCAAACCCGCACTTATCTCGTAAAAACAGCACTGAAATCCGACAAGAAACAAGAAAAAAAACCACCGACAATCTCGAAAAAACAACCCTAATAATTCGACTCATTACTAAATGCACGAGAAACATATTCCGTAACCGTCCCTATAAATAAAAGAGGGTGGTAAGAGGGAAAAATTTTATTATCCCCCCCCCTTCTCCCATAGGGGCGGTAAAGGAGAAATATGAAATAAAATGAAAATGTAATGGGTAAAAAATACTGAGTGCGCGCGGCAAGACTAAGGGATGGAGGGGTATGAAAATGTGGCAGAGGACTTCGCTTTGCAACACTCTTTTTATTTACTACGCTCGAGACCATCAGAGACATCAGAGAAGTCATGAATGTGTTGCGTCTACCTTTTGACGTGAGTCACGAATAAGCAATAATGGCTTAAATAGGTGATTGTGTCGAGAGTGGCAAAGCTCATTGCTTAATATTGAAGTAAAATAATTACATGGAGAATGTAGAATTAGTGAAGAAGAAGCACGGCAGGACTGTAAGAATAAGTTAAGATAAGATAAATAAGTGATATTATGCAGTCACACCTCTCTGCCCAAACCGTAAGGGACGTAGCGTGAATATAAAAAAAATTTATATACCTGTTCGGAGATTACAGGTGTAATATTACGTTTTGTTTATAAGATTGTCTCAAGTTATTCATATTTTTACCCATCTAGGATTTGATCATGAACTCTATCAAAACTCCTGACAACTAAATTGAATATGTATTTTAAAATTGTGACATTAATTATTAAAAATAAACTTAATTATAACAATCCTACTCTACATTACGCAGCTCTATATGGAGGCGGGAGGCAGACAAAGCGGGCCTCCGGCAACGAAGACTCGCTTCTATAAATTTGCCTTATCACAAAAATGTACCGCCCTTCTTTAAATCACATCTGAATATACGGTGAAGCCTTATATGAATACGTGGAACATATGCATGTGTACTACATTTTGTTTAGTCCAAAGAGATTAGCATGAAAACGATTATTTTCTTGTAATATAATACGAATATGTATAACATAGAAACAATATTTTCAATGATATGTAAAATGAGTCTCTATAAAATGAGTTTTAATAAAATGAATTTCTATAAAATGGGTCTTTATAAAACAAGTTCCCAATCTAGAAATTACTAGCTTAACTTATATCGCGTCGTTTTTGACTACAATCAATGCTGGGACTTCCCAGAAAACTCAGTTAGCTTCAAGTTTTTATGAAACGGAAACCCTGTAAAACCGGAAGGAAATATCAAGCACGTGCCCCGAACAAGATGTAACCACGACGCCACCGCTCTCGGTTGCCCCAGTAGCGTCTCATCAGAGCTCTGTAATTGATTAGTATATTTATAAACATTCATATATTATGTATATTTAATTACGAGTACATTTGTATATGAGTACAATTTTACAATAGAACAAGCTAGCTGAAAGAAGTAGACCTGAAAATATCTATTAAACAATGGCATACGTGTAATATAAACGTAATGTGGTGTAAATCCTATGGGGAGACCTACACCCAGGAGTGGGTTAAAAAGGGTTAAAGAAAAGAGTGTAAATGCCTCTCTTCTATCCCAGCAGTGGGCTACAATAGGCTGATGATGATTAAAAACTCTAATACATATGTGTTCAGCTGACGAAGTTTAAACACTCTTCCAAGACAATCCAATTCATTATTCCACTGTTGATCGTGAATGTCAAAAGTTTGATGGTTTGACACGATCGCTTAGTAAATTCGTAGCGTTACAGCCTCCACACGCCTTACAGGGCAAATGTAAGGTGTCATGTTTGATTGAGAATTAATCGGGATAGACTCACCTGTGTTCTTTCGGAGTGGCCCGTCTAGTTTCGGACCTATACGAGCTTCTCATAAGCCTCATTCTCCGTCCTCATGAGGTCCCGCCGTTTGCAGCGAGATCGCGACGAACGCGGTGTCATGTTTGCTTGATGTTAGAAAATCATTTTGTTTGGTTATCCCATTAGTGACCAAAAATATTTCCCAACGCATAAAACAATATTTAAAGTAAACTTTAACTTTTGATTTCCACGTCGGTAGTGTTTGTTGAAAGCGCGGACGCCCGATTTAGAAGTCCTATGTTCAAATTCTGGGTGGGCACTACTGAATTTCTAGTAGTGACTCGGAGTCTGGAAATGTTTTCGGTGTATGGCAGTGGGATCACCACCTATTCCGTAGTGGGATGTTAACTTAGCTGGTGACATGTGGGAGTGTAGGTACTACAATCTTTAGCCTACCGAAGATTACAGGCGTGATGTTAGGTTTTTCACGTAAACATTAAGTCAGCTACGGCTCGTCTAAATTTTAATAGTCAAGATCTATTTTGAGTATCTAATTGATTAAAACGGATTTTGTAATCCAAAAATGCTCTAGAAAATAACAGTACTTTTTTTTCCTTTTAATCTTTGCTGTCCCACATTAAACATATCCGGACTGTTAGTATCTTGAAATCTGATATTTGAACACCCAATCCCGGAGCAGACTTTTCGTCATCATTAACATGAATATTTGTTAAGGAATGGAACTACTTGCAGAACTCGTCACCCATATGCTTAGAACATTGTAATTTTGCTTACCTGTAACACACGATAGTTAAAACAAACTATTTTAGTCAATTCTGGAACCCAGTCCTAAGCACGACCGCTACTCTTGCACACTTCACTAACTATCGAAAACGACCGCCGTAATTATATTAAAATCTCAAATATCTCATTTTCGCTTTATGAAAACCATCCGAGCGCAAAATCTAAAGATACTCTTCAAAGGTGATCAACCCTTAGCGCTGGGGGTGTAAAAGAAAAGCGGTCCTCAAAAATGAACCCGAGAAGGGTGGGTGGGGGTGGTTTAAGAGCATTTTTCTCCCGAAGGGAGTGCCCATTGTTGCCAGTTTTTAAGGGACCCGTTAAGTGAATTTTGCAGATAATTTCGCATTAAGTGACCTCGTGTTGGGAAATGAAAATTTTGTTACGCTGATTATGAGTTATTTGAAGCTTGTATTAAGAAGGACGTAATGAAGTGCCAACATACACCATGGCATACTGGAAAATAAAGATACCTTGACCACTTTTTTATGGACTAAAAGAGAATTTCAAATGTATCGGGACAGCAGGACGAATCCATCTGGCAGATCATGGAATACTTTTAAGCTCGGAAGTATTTGAGCTATGTATGTATTTCGAAGTGGTGTGCAATTTAAACAATTCAATCCATAAAATCAGAAACCATATTTAGTTTACGATATTCATCACTAAGGTTAGTCCTTAGATTTCAGTCCCTAGTATTTTTTTTTCTATCTCATAAAGTCATGGACCTAAGAATATCCAACAAATAATCGTTTTCATCCGATATGAACGATCTAATCTAAGTCAGATTTAACAGTTTAAATCAATGTAGAGAATAAGTATTGCTTAGCAATGTTTCTTACAAAACATAGCTTTGCCTGTTCCCTCATAATAGCAATCGCAAATGGCTTGGTTATGTGCCTTTCGAAGGACGGACACATCCCTGAACACCGACCACTCACGTATTAAATATTTAAACTTGCACTTAGTTCTGCGTAATAATTTTTCTTATTATTTATATTGTGGGTGTGTACTATTCCTCTGCGTAACTCTTCGGGAGTTACAGCCGTGATGTTACGTAGGTTTCATTCAATATTTATCTTACAGCGCAATAATATACAAAACATTCTAAATTATTAGTCGAATCTTCTAATCACTCATAGCGATGGGGAAAATATTGACTATGAATACTAACAATAAATGCTAAGAAAGTAATAATATTTTTTTGTGATAGTGTGTTTAATTTTTTTTTTATCCGGTGGACACCAAAAAGAACTGTTATAATAGCACTGTTAATGTTATTTTAGTTAGTATTAGTTCATATTTATTTTCCACATATTAAGTATAATATTAAAAAGTAAAAATCAACATCACGCCTGTAAATCCCCGAAGAGGTAGGCAGAGGAACGTAGAATACTCCCACGTTTCACTAGTTACTTTTAAGTCCCGCTATGGAATAGTGTGGTGTGATAAGTGGTGAGTCTATTGCTATATACCGGGCACATATCGACACTCAGAGCCACTACTAGAGAATCTAAATTAGAAAATTTAGTAGTGCCCGACCCGGGAATCGCACCCAGGACGCCCGTTCAGCCGTTGCACTTGCAACCAACACGACCAACGAGGCAGTATAATATGTATTACGATTCCAAATAATGTTCCAGAGACGCGACTCTATATATTATCCGAACAGTGACTCTACATAACGATCTTAACCTACGACTGGGATGTAAATGTATATGGATCTTCGACGATGATTCTTAGAGGCTTACAGGATTGAGGTTACGTTGTTATAATTTTTAGTAGTCTTGACTGTTTGTAAACATTTAAATTGGCTACAATGTATTGCCGTTGTAAAAATACAATTCATTACCAATGCAGTATAGTATTGTATATTTACAAGTAATACTACTTATAAAAATGTTTCAGGGCATAAAATAAAGCTGCAAAGGGTTAGCCCCTCCAAGTAGCGGTGCTCCTTGTTATTGGTGGACGAACCAAGGCACTACCCGGATTAAAATATTTATTTTTTCGATGAAAAGAAAAGGCTCGGACGCTTCAAATGTAATGTGCGTTGTGTAAATTTCTATACCTTTTTATAATCATTTAATTTGTTTAATGATTAAGTCGACCAAGAAAATTCATTGTTGCAGCGTACATACGAAATAGTTTTATGTATTATCCTGTTTACCTCTTGTCTAAATCTTTGCCAGTATTAAAAAATCATCAAAAGTAAATGAGCTAATATTATTTTTATACTCGTGTTAGATTCTCATAAAAACCTTACATAACGCATTTAGTGCCCGAAGATGTAGGCACAATTCACACACACATTTCACCAGTTACGTTTACGTACCACTATGGAGTAGGAGGTGTGCCTATTGTCATACATTGGGCACATATCCGCACACTAGTAGAAGTTTCAAGTCTTCAATCCCTCTAAATACCCATACTCCTTTTTGCCATGCCATGGAAAAGTAGACAAGCGAAAACAGTTAGAAAGAACCCAAACTGGTGAAAATCTTAAATATCTACCTACACCTATAGAAAGCACAACAATATGCATTTATCAATCTAGTGTCTCTTAACGAAACATTAAAAATCATTGAATTAATACGATAATGTTCATTTGGATCATAGGACACACTACTCGTTTAAAAACATCAATCTATTGTCATTTTTTCCATAAATTTAATGTTTCACGCGCACGTCGTAAACGCTAAATTATTTCTTTCCGCGGCAAGCGAGCGATTATTTATTTCTATAGGAGCGTACGTGGAGCGAAGGATTACGTTTCCCGTCTTCATCGTCGTGTTATTTTATGCCGCTGACAGTCCTCGATCGTTACTAAGATAGCCATGGAGTCACTATTGTAATTAAATTTATTTTACAATTTTAACCGCAAGTGAAAATACAGCGCGTGGGGATATCTACGGATTTTAGAGTTCTCCATAATATTTATATAAGCGACTCCAGTCAATTCCCACTAGTTGGCTTATTGCGAATGGATACACTTCTAAGTTACTAGAGTATGATGGCTTACAAAAATATTAATTTCATCGTAATTACATATAGATACGTAAGGAGTGATTGCGTTGTTGGTCGTGTTGGTTGCAAGCGCGGTTCCCGATCGGGAGGTCCTGGGTTCAGCTTGCGAATTAGGCACTACTAGATTTTTCTGATTTAGATTTTCCAGTAGTGGCTCGGAGTCTGGAATTATACCGGATTTATGGCAATAGGCTCACCACCTATTGATATATTAAGACGTAAACGTAACTGGTGGAACGTGGGAATATAATACATTCCGCTGCCTACCTCTTCGGGGGTTACAGGTGTGATGTTACGTTTACGTAAGAATTACTATATTAAACTGTTTACGTCACAGTCTATTTACGGAAGACCGTAACGGCCACGAGGTCACGGGAATCATACCTTAGGGCGACGCAGTACTTACACGAAAAGATCATCAAAGTGAACACCATGTATAGACCGTAGATTTTTTGTAAAATATAACATGGTGATTGGTGTATCACATGACAGATACAGCATATCCATAATTATTAAGGCTAAATCTCAAACGTACACAAAGCAAGACCTCGGAACTCAAGAAAAATTCATTTGAGTAAGTTGATTTAGCTATAATATTACAAACATTTTAAACCTCCACATTAGACACTCGTAAATATAGTTTTCTTGAAATTACCTGTTCAAAAATACTATAGAACCCTTGCTCTTCTTATCATTTGCAAAAAAAAACTGATATTAAAATTAGTCATTTATATACCTTCAAAAATTATTTAAAAATAGTAAAGTCTCCATTCCTTTCGTTGCTCCATCGGTCCGCCTAATGGAAAAAAGGATAAAATTCAGGGGATCCTTTTAATATTTTTTTCATTAAAGTTTTTAATATTAATGGAAATGTATCGGAGTTACGGCGGGATCCTAATTATTTTTCCGGGGCTTTCCCATTTCCCGGCTTCCAGGAGCATGTGAGAAGTTTCCTTTTTTAAATATATAAAAAGCAGGTGTGTTGGGATATTTTGAACGTTTTTATGATGTCTGGCGGCTTATAGAGGTAAGAATTAGGCACAGCTGAGCGACTTTCTAAATGGGATGTCTTTGTGTGTTCGACGCATTAATTTTTTATTTCGATACGAATTTATTTAGGCACCTAATTTTTATTTCGGTCGTTATTACAGAAGTTAAATATAATATATACATATACAGTATGAATTATTGAATCATAAATGTTACATACTAGCTGATGTCTGTAGTGTACGAACAGCATTTGATTCCGTAATATGGTCTAGTATCTATTCATACGTGACTTAAGACTACAATAGTACATAGTATTTGTAATCAATAAACTCATCTTACATTACATTATAATGTTACAAAGTATCACTAAGTGTTAAACGAGCTATTTATCATTTATTAGCGCAGTCTGTATTGATAATATACATCAAATAAACCTATGATTGAAGCCTTTAAAATAACGATGACATAAATACACATCGCCATCAACAGCCTAAGCCCATAAGTGGACTTAGACATCCCCCACATACCGCCATTGCATCCCGTCCTCATTTTACTCCATCCAGTTCCTATCTGCTGTCTTCTCCAACTGTGTTCTGCGATCTCCAATCCGCATTCGTAGATTTGGCATTATAGAAATACCTCTGTAATAACAAAGCATAAAAAATATTGACCTATAATAGATACTTATGTCGGCTATTTCCATATATAAACCTACTATCCGTAATTACTCTAAACATGACATCACGCTTATCCCCGTTGTAGTAAGCAAAGTAGCGAAGCATACCTACTTCTACTGTCTCTTACGATACACCAGTTCTGTTACTCTAAGACACGTCACATTTTTGTCATAGGAATATAAAATAATATTATTTGCAACGTTCGTAGAAATCCGATTTCCAGTCAAAAACGAAACTCTGGTTGGACACTAATTACAGTAAGTTGGACATTAAAATTTATTTGTCTGTCACATTAACAATCACATCAATAACAACGATAATCCCCGGACTTTCTTATAACACCCATTCAATACCAACTATTTGCTCAAAAGTACGTTTCATTCAGACGATGTAAAAATCTTAGTTGTTTTAAAACAGAATTACAAAATATTCTCTTCCTATAGCTGATGCGCTACAACCTATGTACGTACGCCATCTAGTGGTGAGTAGCTGAAACTAGTTTCTTTCTAATGGAATGTTAAAAGCATAATGAATATAAAAAAATCTCATTGGAATTGTAAAATTGTCGTAATAAAATATTGCACGAATCCAATTGAATTAAAGACGGAGTAATTTTTAAATGGTTAAAACTAGAATTGTACAGTAACAAGAATTCTTTTACAATATTTTGTCTTCTTAAGCAACTGAAATCTTACAAGTAACAGACGGACACAATACTAAATAATAAGTATAATTATATCTTAGCAACTCCGATTTTGAGTTCGTATGAAACTCCAACAAATCTATACAAAACAAAGAGAGTTCCACAAAAAGAATTTAATAAAACGGCAAGTGTGACGTACAAACATACAAAATCGAATCTAATCCCTCAATCGACTGCGAGCGGCGTTTTTTTTTTGTGAAAGGCTTTCAATATCAAAACCGTTTTCATTTCCCCTTCTGAGCGTTTTTTGTGCTCCAGCGTACCGTTGGAGAATAACTGAAACTTTTTAACAAAATGTGTATTTATTTATGTTTTGTACTCAATTATTTTTATTTATTTAAATCTTACTAACTGACTGAAAGAGAAATAAAAACAATTGAATGGAAACAGTAGTGATGTCAATATCTGTAAACTTTATTATTAAAATATGTCTGTCTCTCTCTGTCAATCTCTCTATCTGATCTGAAGCAGCGTGGCGTGATGTCCTCAATAATTCTGGATGCCCAGTAGTGGGAAATGAAAAGGGTGGCTTTAAATGTTTACTTCACATCAAAATCCTCATTATCTTAAATGATAGAATGCCCCGTAAAAACTTCAAAATATATGAGATAAAAGTGGCAAAACCGTTTGTCCAATATTGGATCAAAATCTCATTGCCATGTATATATCACAATTAATACTGTAGCTATGCTATAGTCCAGTATGGTATCCTTATGCTATGGAAATTTTACCTCATTGGACACAATTCTACGTATATATTTCTTGTTCTTTAATAATTATTAAACAACACTAATCTAATTCCAAGAGAAGTTATTGTGCCAAATGTCACCCGTAACAACTTCTAATGTACTTAGGTACATAGATGTGAAATAATACTAATAACTGTAATGCAACAATATTACGGAACCAGACAATGTTTGTACATTTTCTCTCGTTATCACGACCTTTTACAATTACTCGTCGCGCGACTGAATATCACGAGTGACGCATCTTTTTTTCCTTTTTTCCATTTATCTTTTTTTCCACATTGAAGCGGATTTTTCGCTTATTTGCTCGCTTCATTGGCTTGTAAGTGAGATGGGTTGGGGATTTTTTACTGTTTTGTTTTTGGAGATAAACGGGACTTTTCAGATATTGGATTTAGGTCAAAGCTGGTTTCCGTCGCCCCATTGTTGCGGTTGTAATAACAACGCTGCCGTATTTCGACGGATCTAATACGAACTATTACACTAGTAAGCGACATCTATTGACACTTCGCAAAAGCTTATGTAATCAACATAATGTTTAAGAATGTATTATAATTAATATACATGATTTTTTTTTACAGTATTATTAAAAACATACCAAATTTTGTTAATATAAACACGCTTTCAATATTAATAATTTTTTTATCAGTAACTAGCGGCATCTTGTAAGTAGTAGCGGAGATTGCAAATTCTAATAAGAATTTTCATCGACAATAATACTCTTTTGGCTCGTACCTGACTCCTAGGTTGGTAGCACTGTCGAGGCAATTTTTATACATCCAATGTTATTGCCTTCTAAACACATCATAAAAGTCCAAACAAAATTAAAAAATTTAAACTTTTATATGCTACTAAAAAAAAGTAACTTCACGCCTGTAATCTCCGAAGAGGTAGGCAGAGGAATGTAGAACATTCCCACGTTTCACCA
>DWFO01005879.1:0-10232 GCA_018246595.1 Mimoniades nurscia nurscia
AAATCATACATATATTAACCATTCGGTCTAGACATATTTCCTTACATTCTTAATTTATTATTACATTTATATCGACGGTTATTATTTCTTTATTTATTTAAACATATTAAATCAAGGGACACAAGGGCGTACTTAATGCCTAATGACATTCTCTCTTGGAATGGCATTTACTTAAATATTCCTCTGCCTACCTCGTCGGGGATGACAGGTGTGATGTCACGTTACTTTAATAATGCGGTGAAATTAATTAAAAATTTATATCACTTGCTCAATAAAAAAATATCTACAATATTTTATCTTATATAACCTGTCGATTGATATTGATCACGCGAAATCTGGCTTTGACACGAGAATATCGTCGTTACGTGCTCGAATGGAAACTTTTTCTAAAAAATAAATTTTTATTTCCCGACGAATGGATTACGAGTGTTCATTTAACTGAATTTCTCTTGTTGGACTTAAATGTTAAGAAATAAATTTTATTTTGGGAAAACTAAAAGTCTTTCTAATTCTTTTAAGGATATGTATGCACTATTGTTTTAAAGTCGATTTTCTTTTTTGCTAATGTAAAATGTACAACAAACCTTTATAAGCTAATTAATGGATTTTCTGCTTTTTCTTGTGAATTATAGTAATGTTACTATATTTTTTTATCGTAACATAACATTTTAAAACATATTTCTAGTGATACTATGAAACATAGGGATTTACTTCTAGAAATGTTAACTTGAAATCTATACAGCTGTATATTTTACTTAAACACGTACTTATTTTAACAAATCTTCAATTTCTGCGAAGAATTGGATTAGCTCAGGATGATTTATAACAGAATTGTAACATGATAACATAATCCAGTAGCTCGTAATGAGAAATTTTAAACCGCGCCTACCTATTTCAGACGCTAGTATTACCTGTCGTGATTGTATTTTTCAAAACCTCTGTCCATGCCTATTGTTCTAATGCTCACGAGTCCATGAACTGAAACCAATTTGCTATCCTACCAGTGCATAATTGAAATAGTTGAGCTCCGTAAAGCGAATGTCAAAAATTCCCGGAAAGTATTATACCAGAGAATCAGATGAAAACGGGCTGAAAAGCATCTTATCAGTGCAGCAAAAGGAACTCATTCAACATATCGTTGGCGTTATTCCAAGCAGTTTTTTTTACACCAGATAATAATTTTAATAACTTCCGCTGGCAATAACAATGAGCATTGCAATTTAGGTGTGGCTTGTCTGTCGAAATGTGGATACTGTTAACTGTGTTTATACGCTCAGCGTATTCGAATGTCTCGAAATATCCTGAAATAATTCGTTAGATTTTTTGTATACCTCAATCATTATTATTACACCGATAGGTCTTTTAATTCATAATAACTTTATAGCAATATAATATTATTTAATGTAATTATTTTAACAAAAAAGCCTAATAAAGGTTTTAGTACTGAAACTAAATTAATGAACAAAAGCAGATGACTAGGTGTTTGTTGACAAGAGTTTCCAAATAGAGGCACTTTTCAGGGACACGACCTAAATTGCTTAAGAGAGTAGTGAAGAATGAAGTGTCCCAGATTAAATCAGTAGTAAAAAATTGAATGTTCTAAAGTACTATGCTCCATATAACAGGACAGTTACAGGAAGAAAGCGCGTGTGCTTGTGCGCTTGGGTAAATGTGAATATGTGAAGAAATATGTATAAGTAGTATAATAAGTTATCAGTGACCATTATAATTATAATTACGATTATAATTACGAGTTGTTGAAATTGTACAAAGGATCAAATTAACGGTTAAGGTGATTATTATAGTTAATTTTGTTACAGTATTTTTCATCTGCTTTCTACCGTACCATGCTTTCGAGTTGTGGTTCCATCTGTCGCCAACCGCCCAAGCAGATTACAATGATTGGACCAACGCTCTTAGAATAGTGGGTTTCTGTCTCAGGTGAGTTTTGCTATAAAAAATCCTATTGTCTGTTCAGTCTTCTATTGTTTATTAGTATTGCATGTTAAGTTACAGGCGTTGAATAACAATCGAAGTATAAAGACATTTTCACTAATAACACTATAACGTGTATAACGAAAATATTTAAGATATACCAATTTTTTTTTTAAAATTAAAACACAGGCGATTTAACAGTTAAGGGTCTTACGACTAAATGGGTATCCGGCTTAAATGACGTAAATTTTTTCTGGATAGTTCAACTACTATACCCTATTTCGCTCCTTTCTTCCGAATTCACGTCCAGCATAGCGGGAATGCGGCAGAGACCTCATACGAGCAAGTCCGAAAATAGTCGAGCTATCCTGAAAAAACATACTTACGTGAGTTAAGCCTGTACGTAATTGAATCAGGAATAAAGGCAACTGTTAAATTCCAATTCGCTTCATCCTAATACCCTTAAATTTGACATATTTTCTCGGATAAATGATACTTTCTATAATAGAGTGTGACTGTAGATGTTCAAGCGCTGTAAGTATTAATCAAAATTAGATTGATTGCTCCTTGTGACACTTATATAAAAAGAGGAACGGAAAATCACATTTACAAAACAAATAGATTGAAATTATTCTGACGAAGGAAGGAAGTGAATTTGATTTTTTTTTTGACTGTATAATAAATACAGTCAGTGTTATCGTAGTGTAGTTATGATAATAAGTTACCTGTTGTACTTAAAAAAGAATTTGAAAGGTAATAAATTAGCATAATTTATACGATGTGACAAGTTCAAATACGGTATATTACAAATGCGGTTAACGAGGAGCACATCGTAATTACAAGTAAATTTGTTGTTCACAACAGGAAATGAAATAATTTAACTAGTAAACATCTAATTATCCTATATCTTAATTTTCATGTTGAACTAGTTTATGTTATTTTTTAATTCTTTCCGCCATTCGTCATATCGTTAATAATATAGTGCTGGTTATAGAAATTTCGCATTGAAGGAATTGGGTCTTTGCGCTCCGAGTCCAGCCCCTCGTCAACTAGGGACATCTGTGCCACGATTTCGTCGACGTACCTTTTTGTGACGGACGCAGCAAACGAGGACCCTATAGCTCAAGTTTCTGCTATTACGTGTAAACCATTGCAACCTATTTCGAAAAACACTTGGAATACGATATTTAATGTCCATTCGTCCAGTTAAGTCCAGTTGAGTAATTCGTCCAGTTAAGTAATTCGTCCAGTTTTATTTAATTTCATTAAAAAATAAAATGAAGTTATTTTATATAACATGTACAGACTTAGGTATATTTGAGACATCTTTTTCGTCTGCGCTAAATCCATTATACTTTATATTATAAATCGAGTACTTAGTTACTGTTATTTGAAGATGAGATATCAAATATCGTTGAACAACGATAACAGTAATAAGATTACTAATTAGATGAGACGTTCTTTTTTCTAGTATATTTATTTTTAAAACACAAAGATAATTAAATTCTTCACCAGTTTCCTCAACTCCTGCGTGAACCCCGTGGCCCTGTACTGCGTGAGCGGCGTATTCCGGCAGCACTTCAATAGATACCTGTGCTGCCGGCGCGGCACGCTTCACCCCACTTGCAGCTCTCGCCTCTCCAGGACCGCTATCTGCGAGACTTCTTTCAGGAGCACCCACCGACACCGTTGCAATAGGTATGTGCTCCAATACGGCTAGCTGTTTGATTATTTCCATTTTGGCTAATTTGGACACATGCTGTGTTACGAATTGAAGGGTGAAAGGCTATTTGTTTTAAGCGACATTTTTAGCGATATTGAGTTATTCGGAATCAGCGAGTTTCCTGATTCCGAATATATAAGCTGTAACTTAAAACTAATAGCCTTTCACCCATCGAAATATTCTTTTTGTGATCATTCCCTTAATGAATATCACATTTACAGGATAATCTTCGTATAATAAGTATTGAATTTACATTTGCAACTAATTATCTGGACAATTTTATGCCATGAATGTCTTGGGAACCGGCACTGCTATTTTATGTCGTCATTTGCCGTGTTAATTATAGGTAATAGAGACAGATTTCATATGAACATTTTTTGGGTTTCTTTTATCCAGGTGTCTTCTATAACGTATAAAGAACACTAATATTAATCGCAAATAATAATCGTATATTATGTCATCTAAGCATATGGTTCAAACGGTAAAAGTGGCAGAAGCCAATGGCCAGGATTCAGCTGTTTATACGACTACATTAGAAATATTATCATCGATCTGAAAATATAAGTAGCTTAAGCAGCAACATTACGTTAGAACGTTAAGTTACTCTTATTTCATATAGAGTACAGGCTCATTCAAAATTTAAACGTTTTTAAATTTGAAAACATAGTTGCAAAACATGTTTATCACTAACATTATACTATTTAATTGACTACCTCGTTGGTCATGTTGGTTGCAAGTGCGACTGCCGAACGGGAGGTCCTGGTTTCGATTCCCGGGTCGCGGGCACTACTAAATTCTCTAATTTAGATTTCCTAGTAGTCGCTCGGAGTCTGGAAATGTGCCCGGTATATGGCAATAGGCTCACCACCTATTCCATCGTGGGACCTAAAAGTAACTGGTGAAACGTGGGAGTGTTCCTCATTCCTCTGCCTACTCTTCGGGGATTACAGGCGTGAAGTTACTTAATGTATACTTATTTACAAACAATCGATGAAGTCGGTTTCCGTTGTTGTATATATGTTATATTTCGTCTCATTTCCTCTTAACGCGTTCTCAATATTGTAGAAAAAGAAAAGGAATATTCCCTATTGAACATTTTATGCACTTTGGTACAATTACAAAACACATATAATCCTTATATTGCCAGTTTATTGCTTTTAGACGGCGAAATCAGAATGGAGTCATTTAAATATAAGAATACCGTTCTTTTCCAAGGACACGCTCACGGTATTTATAGCTTTGCGGTAGATAAGCCCTCAAACGGATAATCACTCAGCCTAGCTGTTCCCCACAACCGAGCTGTTGATAATTAACCCTTCCCGCAACTACTAAAATGTCGACGGTACCAAAGAACTTAATGACACCCAAAAACAAGACAAAGGAGGAAAAGCGGGTCCACATTATGCAATACAAAAGGCTGGATTGCGCGCGTTCGTTTATTGTTGGAATTTCCAAGCTTCCATGGTGCTCGGGAATTCCGTTGGCATGTTCAGAAGCTACCTGTCAAAGTAAACCGACCAAACTAGATTGAACATCAGATCGGTGGATAGTCGGGCTAAGAGCGGTGTCTTCCAAGATAGCTGTGTAATAAGAACAACGAAACGAATCTGTCGTCGGCGGTCGTGGATAGGGCTGGCGCAAGTGCTTGACGTCGGGTCTGTGTGTACAATTAAGTAATACAATGTGCAAATATATCCATTAAGGTGTAAAACACTTTGAATGCAATTAGATAAGCTTTGAAAATTTCTGTTTATATGTAGGATTAAACGACGAAAAAGTTTTGATTTTATTGACGTTGATTCTGTAGATCTTGGCCCTGATTTCTAGTTTTTAATAATGTACTGAAATTATTTTGGTTTTTCAATTAGAAAATATACGACTTAAATAAGTGTACAATACGAATACTTTACACACTAATTAACTTATAATAATATTACAATATACATACGAATTTTAGTTTTCATTTACTACATTACACTTACACACGCAAGATGTAAATTGACATCAACCAAATGTTACAGCCACTACAAATGGAGGAAACTAGAATTGAAAGAAAAATGAGGAGGGTTTCACACCCATCTATTTTCTCCCCTATAATGTAATCGGATCAAAAACCGATATGTGGCAACCCTAGCGCGATTCCCGCAAAGCGTCGTGTCTATTTGTAACCGCGGCAGTGTAAGTGCGCGCTGTTTGCTCACCTACAAGTTTACGGATAAAGCTATTCTTGTACTTTCTTAGAACTATCGTGCTATTGTTTAAATATGACATATTTCCTATAGAGATGTTTGCATATGTCTTGTTGATTCGTTGCTGTTTTGTATTATCGCACTATAGGTGCGGCTTAGGACTGGATATTTGTACGTCTTTTCCAATAATTAGTGTTATTAGTAAGTCAATGTTTGGTTTCTGTTATTTATATATCAGTGTTCAATAGAACGATATGTGTTTTCAGTGAAGTCCACAATTATTTTTATATCCTTGGATTTGGATACGCTTGACCATACGTTTACGTTTAATGAAAATCCTTTAGGAACTTTAAAAATACCTTGCATAGACAACTATTAAATGTTTCATAAAAACTTTTGGATATTTTTTTAATTGAAATAGTCGTAACCCAATCGTAAGCAGTAAATACAGTAACGATTGTTTTTCTAGTAAAATAATATTTTGCCTCATTTAAAAGATATGCTTAAAAATAATTCCGACGTTAGCGACGCTTGTCACGTTCTGACGCATTCATTACAAGTATGTTCACTTTTGATGAGATCGTAAGAGTCTTTGGTGCATTCACGCTCGGTGACATACGCGCTTGACTGACGCATTGTTGTACAAAAATAATTACACTTGCATTAGCATTGTAATTATCCCGAAATAGTCCCCTCTTGCGTTGATTCGACGCTGCGTTTTCACGTGGAGTCACACTCAGCCGCGCCACTCCAGCAGTTTGGCGACGGTTTCACAGTTGTTGTGCACGTATGCGGACCACAGAGTGCCTTCGTAAAATTGAATAGACAAAAATTTTTGTCAATGGCTAATTTTTCAGAAAAAATGTAAAAGAGAATACCTACTACATATATTAACATTTATACATATTTATCATGGGTAGAAGAAAACTTGCACAGCTCCAAAGGAACCGTGCTTAGATCAGAATAAGAAATGAACATGTTATATTGCCGTTATGCCGAGTAAAATACAATGAAAATACACAAAAGATTAATCTTCGCATAATGCCCAAACCAAGTAGTTAAAGTCTCTTCACTGTATTCAGAATTATATGAACATAGATCTTTTTGCCTTCCTCACACAGATGTAACGAAGCCACGAGAAGGATTTATAAGAAATCCTAAAAGATACGCAACGTTGTTTTCGTTGTTTTAAGAAGGAATTTATCATTAATTGGTATTTATTCCTTGCGGGGTTCATTCAACCTTCAATAATTGAGTTACTTACTATAAACAAGCCGTAGTTAATACAATTTTGGACAATAACAATTCCTTCATAACTTTATTACATCAATGTGGTACTTAAGAATTGCATACAATTAATTATATAGAAAACGAGTTGAATTTATCTTTACTATGGAACACAATATAATTATACAATTATATATATTTGTTCGAATATCAATCATAGATAACATCAGTAAAATTAAATGTATTGTCCTACTGTCATTTACTAATAATATTTGTCAGACATGTTAATGAGTATAATTGTATTGTCGATTTTGTAAACGAAATAGCGTTAGTTGCTTCATTGTTCAATAAAGAATCAGAGATGTCTGCTTATCAAATAATTGAATAAGTAATTCCCTCTAGATGTGTACAAGATTAGCCAATATAAAAGCGGTAGCTGGCATTTAAGTCGTCCTTGACCCGGGCGCGCTATCCTGCTTCCACAGACCATGCAATGTATGCATATATGTAATCTATTTATTTTCAACATCGTAAATAATCAAGTTTTGCGCAACTTTTATAGAAGCTCCAATTACATTCCAGTTCGGATTCGTTATGACTGTCTCATTGGTCCTGTTAGTTGCAAGCGCGACCGACGATCAGGCATATGTTGGGTTAAAATCCCGGGTAGGGCCACCACTGGATTTTTCTAATTTAATTTTTTTAGTAGTGGCTCAGAGTCTGAAAATGTTCTCGGTGTATGGCAATAGACTCACAGCTTCTTCCATATTCGGACGAAAACGTAACTGATGAAACGTGGGAGTGTACTACATTGTTCTGCCTCTTACCTCTTGTGGGATTACAGGCGTGATGTTACGTGTAACAGTTCCATTATTAATACATAGTTCTATCTACTTAACATTTAATGTACACATGTCATGGATATTCCGTTCTGATTGGTGTTGGGTACATATGTATTAACATATGTATATACGGATCGATTAAAAATCCGATCTCTCTCATACTCGTTTGCAACTTCTTAAACACAAAAGATTTTATCCGTAGAACTCATAGGTCAAGGTCATAACTACGCCTGCTACGTTAGCGCTATACATGTTGTATCATAGAGATAGTTCTAGCATAGTATTGTTGATATATAAGTATACTACATTCATATTTCTACAAAATTTTTCTAACATTCTGTATAAACTATGCATATCTCTGATGTTCTTTTCATCTCTTTTTTTCCATTGCTTACTAGGATATAACAGACATGTTACCAAAATTTGATATGCAATATCCGTTTCTTTTCGATTTGTTAATGTATTTTAAGATATGTTTTCTTCTACACTTTGTCATTTTAATGCGAGACTCTTTGTTGCGAGCTCGGAAAATTTGGCAACAAGGAAATGTAACAGACATTAATGTGCTATTTGGGCGACTATTGTCTAGCAGCAGATGGAAACAGGTTGATGATGATGATAATCATGATACGTCATCAATGGACGCCTTAACTAGTTAACATTGCACTTTGAAACGTGTATTTAAATTGATCATCGCTACGTGTTGTGTGCGGAGCGAGTCGATACGTAGCCAACATTCCAACCGTCCTTGACCTCACGTGTCCTGACATTACTGTAAATAGACGGCGCACGCCTTTGGGTAGCTACGTTGAGTTCTCGTAAGAACGACGAATTTACGTCGCATCAATTTGTGTGTAAGCTTTATCAAATAGTTTTTACTTTTTAAATAAAGATTCAGCTCTACTGACATTTCAATTTTTATATATTTTTTTTTCTCAAATTAAATTATCAAGTTCGCATAATTTGAAATGTTCTCAAAAGAAAATTATTAAGTTTATTTATCTTTGATACTATCAGAAGTGTTCACCTTAATTCGAAATTCGAGATTTCGGATTTGCGAACAAAAGATTAATTTCTACTACTCTATCAATTAATTATCTAGAAATTCCGAAAACTATCCTTATCTATGAAATACATTCTGATTTATGAAATACAGCTTGTACGAGTATCAATTTATACTTCCTACCGTCGCGTCGCGTCGCCCTTTCACGCGAGACACATCAAGAGGCGTACGAATGTCTACTCACTATACGAAACTATTCTCCATTCATTCGATATCATTATTATTCTTGGGATATATACCGATACGCATGGAGAATTATTCATATTGCGTATTGGTTTTATTACAGCGAGATGGGTGTTGCGTGTTGATGGCGAGTTACGAGTACGCTGCTAATAACGGCGACAACTCGTCTAAGTGGAGAATAATAAATGAGAAACAAACACGTTGCATACACACGTCCACTTGCAAACCTTCCTTTTATTAAACCTGGTAAAAATGGTACCTGATGATAATTGGCTACCGACGCCTATGGACATTTGCAATATCCATGGAGTGGGCAATCTCTCATGGGCATGTGAGCTCTCTTTGCGGACAGGTGCCGAAAGAGGCCAGGACTTACCTATGTATATTGATCAAATAGGCCGGATACTGGCTGATGGGGGAGTCAGAAATGTCCAAAACCGACGTGGAGATATGAAGAGAGTTATTAATGTAGAAGAAGCCCGGCAGATAAGGATATAGACATTTGGCAATCGGTGCTCTCTGCCTACCCCGTGGGGGACCTGGCCTAAAGATAGGTCTGCATGTAGCTTTGTTTGCACCTTTTTAAATAGCTCCATATCATAGCGCCCCAGAAAACTTTCAGATGGAAACTCATTCCATTTTCTACCTTGGCAATAAGTAGAAACGTTCTCGATAAGTATCTTTGGTTTTTCCTCAATTCAGTGTGTTAAATGTATTACTGTTTTCGATTGTATGTATATCTATCGCTATCACAATAGGTACCTTACGGGGTGTGCAGATACTACAAAGTGGTACATATGTCTATCCTTATAGATATGAGGTGCGTGTTCTACATTTATCACTCTTTCCATACATATTTTTTTGCATATATTGATATAAAGAAAAAAAAAGCAACATCACGCCTGTAATCCCTGAAGGGGTAATCAGACAAGTGTAGTAGGCTTTCATGTTCCACCAGTTATTTTATACCTAGGTCCCATTATGGAATAGGTGGTGAGCCTTTTGCCATAAACCGGGCACATATTCACACTCTGAGCCAATAGTAGAAAATTTCATTTCGAAAAATGTAA
>DWFO01005880.1:0-10231 GCA_018246595.1 Mimoniades nurscia nurscia
GGTGGGATGACGATCTGCGAAAGGCTGCAGGCAGAAGCTGGATGCGGCAAGCCGAGGACAGGGCGCGATGGCGCTCTATGGAGGAGGCGTATATTCCAGCACTGGACTGAGATAGGCTGATGATGATAATGAAACACTTATGTCGAGGAGCGCAGTTGCGTATTGAGAAGCACCATGCAAGCATAAAGAAAGCTTATTCACCCTGTTTTTAAAGCATCACAAGTTGTTTCTGAAAACACAGACGCTGATAAATTGTTCCCATTCCTTTGTCATCTAGATCAGAGACGTGAAACTAATGTTTCCATTCATCCATCAAACTTTAGAAGTCAACTGCTAGATGTGTCTTCTCCTTATCACCGCCACTTCTCCGGTTATGGACCTTTCGCATCCAGCTGTATCCACTGCCTTTATCACTTCCTTAGACCATCTGGTGGGAGTGTAAAGTTGTACGTTCCTTTCACCGAGACGTGGTCGCCGACGTGAATCAATGCTTAAGTTAGCTGAAATGCATATCAATCAGATACTATCCTTTTAGTTGTTTTGGTCGTAACAAATGTGGCCTGGCGTGCTCCGGCGAGCGCAATACATCGCCCTCATCCCGATACGCATACGTCGACTTTTTAGGACGACAGCGCCTTGAGCGAAAATAAGAAAAATGGTTTTTCTTATTGCGCCAAAAGCGCCGCCCTTAGCTATTTGTTAATGTAAAGCAACACTGTTATATAGCGTTGAAACACTTAAAGCTGTAAATAAAAATAATTTACCACAAAACGTAAAATAAATTTGCTTAAATATTTATACATTTAATATTTATAAATATAAGGGCGTTACGATATGAGGTTTTGCAAGAAACGCGTGAATAGTCTTCTTCCAATGCCGGCAACGTGTTGGCATGTTTTCTGGTCTTGCACATTTCCATAAGCAACGCTAATCGCTTGCCTGCACTATCTGATTGCCAGATTAAATTAATTAAAGAAATTAATATCACTTTTTAATGATATAATAATGTTTATATATACACAGTTCGCGGATTGAAAAAGCTTAAGGATATTTAAAACATAAATATATTGATCCATGAAAAACCATTATGTTTTAAATATAATCTCATCGAGATATTCATTATTGTTACATCGTTACATCGCCTACAATATATTACCACTAAAAGATATAGTCAACAAGCCGTCCTTGGTCGGACAGAACAAATCAGACGCGTCCGACCGCCGCGTCATGTCACGTCGACGATGGACGCGGCGACGCGACGGAGCCCGTTTATTTATTTATCGGACACATAATGCGCTAACCGTACACGATAACGGAACAATGAGTGTAAACTGGCCGCGCGGATACCTACAACATTAGTGTACACACAGATATGCTTATCTCTCAGTGTCAATACTCTTTTGTACCAGAGATATGAGAGTCTATTTGCCCTTAATGCGCCCAACGCATTCTTGAATGTTGAATAACCTGATGACAATGAACTGACCCATAAATCGCTTACACGATGGTTCGGCACTTCGACTATTTTATCTCTTTATACAAAACCAGACAAATTACTGACCAAATTATGCCGAGGCATGCTTGGTATTTTAAACTATGTAGGAATGCTCATATTTATTTGCATATATTAAATTATTTCTACCGGTTTACACGATCACGATTATAATCTCGTGTAAGTTGGTATTTTGTAGTAACCGAATTACTATAAGTAATTCACTTCGGTAATATACATTTAACTTGTAGGTATTTTAAATTAATATTTGTATAGATAAACAGATACGAATAACAGTTGTATTAACAAATTTTAATTCATGTAATTCCTATTGTTTTAAATGAGGAATTTAAATCATTTGTAATGTATGCACGTACAAAATTGCGTTATTAGGCATCAGCCCATTAGGGCTTCTGTACTATTTTTCTTTTATATTCATTACAATTATGTAAGTTTTATTGGCTGTTGTTGACACTAATAGAATTTATCATGAGCATAAGATAAGAATTAATATGCTAATTATTACAATGTTAATGAAAATTAAATAGAACTCTTGACCTTTAGCCGTTACGGGCGTGATATGAGTTTACGTAATTGGTGGTGCTTCCTGCCTGCTTTGATAAAGGATTGTCATAGAATTTCTATTCGACTGTGAACGCCATTCTATGAAAGTATACAATATTTACTACATACGAGTATCACGCAGGGTAGCAAGTATGTACAAACATACATATATAGCGCACTAAGACTTATATTGAGAAATCTAAAGTGACAATCTATTCAATTTATATTAGTTAAGATTTCTCCAATACTTCTAATACTACTTAATTTTATCGTCTTAACAGAAGCATGTTTCCTGATCGTATATGTAAGAAAACCAAAATCATGCAATCCATAGGATTCGTATGTACATGGCTCTGACTACACTTGTCTATCCAAGGAATAAAAACTGCAATAAAATTTCTCATAAGCCTATGACTTTTCTGTAAATGTTTAACATCATCGAGATTAACAATAACAATTTTGTTCTCTCCGCGTTTAACATTAAATACAGCGTTGTAACATGTTCAAAACTAAGTATAGCACTTTGGATATTACAAATTTGATTCCTGAACATTATAAATACAATAAACCTACCCCGTAAAGGTCTTGAACGTGATGGTATAGTAATTTTATATCACAATATGTTATAATAATATTAGTTTATTTGGGGTCCCCTATAACTTTTCGGAAACTGTTTCGGAAATTGTTTTAAAACCCAACGTAAACTAATGTAATACCAGTTAAGTTGTATAAGTGTTAAAATGACTTAAACATTATTCACTGTAAAATGTTTAATGCTCTACGTTCTTGTGCAATGATTAGTTATAAGTGCAACAACATTTACTTTTCAATTGAAATTTTCGACAAAGATTTAATAATAAAACAGTTCATTATCCTCTCAGATCATCAATCATTACATTATAATTTAAATTATGTGGTAAAATATTTCTCATGCACTAGTTTGAAAGTGATCTTAATAATAAACTCTTAATAATGTTGAATATAAAAAGCTCAACAGTCTGTCGGTCACCGTAGTTCATTTATCAGTATGACCTTCGCAAGAGCAGATTGATAAGAGATAACAGACTCCGCTGCTGTAATGCATATTGATAGTAATATGCCAATTTTATCTATTCGCCTTTCCTTTCCTATCACTAGAATCCGTAAGAACATGTTTATGTAATAGTCTAGGAATGCACGCAATAGGTCCATAATTACTAACTTAATTTGTTTGATTACGTAGAGTGCGTGTGTTGTAATGTTGTAAATCATATATCAAGTGATCGGCGGGCGGCGGCCGGCGCTGCGGCGCAGGCGGAGCGAGGCGGGCGTTTTGCGCAAGAGTGCAGCCGACGGGAAGTCAGCTGTGCGCTGCTAACGATACTCCACCGAGGGGAGCATCCGCACCGTGCCCACGTCTACTCACACCAATTTATTACATGCATACGCCACTGCTCCAATAACCTCGTTTTAATTACCTGCTCGCATCCACTCATTGACAATCGACATTTCAATTTACAACATGATGCCGTTTTCACGGAGCGTGCTCGCCCACCGAGCGCTCGTTATTGCAGCAAACCGACACTATTTATCAACAGGCTCGTCGAACGTCTTGTTGCACCGGTAATAAACTAGCCGCTCCTCGGGGGAAATCGCCGACCATTGGCAACCGATAGGGATGCGCGATCCGTACACACGATCCATCGGGAACTGATTTGCGAGCGACTCGAAATAGACACGTAAATTGGTGGCGAGCGCGTGCATGGAGAGATCGATCGCACTCACCGTGCGCTCGCAGGCAGGAGGCGCGCCGGTCAGCTGAGCGGTGGTCCGGAGTGACGTGCAAGGCACTTGTGGCGGCCGTGGAGCACTGCGCGAGGAGCCTGTCTGCGCCGGCCGGCACTGGATGGGGTTGCACTGCACGCGAGCTCCGGCTTCGGATCACGGAGAGCACACACACACGTTCTGAATGCGTCAAGCGTAGGCGACTTGCATCGCGTCTCTCGCGTACTAGCAGCGAGAGTGTCGGCGAGCGACTGAGTACCGGAGCCGACGTAGCGCGCGGGGGCCGCCGCCAGCACCCGCGCCGCCCCTCGCCGCCCACTTCCTCCGATGAATGACAATAATGGAAGACGTTCAACTCGCCCGCAAACCGAATAATATGAATCATTGCATTAGGGTGCAGCCCCGCCCGAGTCCGGTCCGCAAAACTCTGACCCGCTCCTCGCCGCCGTAAATATTCATGAAGGGCCAGGCGAAGTATGTTCCTGCAACCTTTACGCTAAACTTTGACAAACTTGGCAAAAGCACGTCCCGACTGCATTTTATGCCATTAGTAGCGAGTGGAAAAGAACCCAGAATTACTTTGTTACATAAATGTTTTTTCAGGTTTCTAGATGCGCTCATACTCTAGGTAGAGTTCGCAATTAGCAGGTTCACATGGCAGACAGCGGCCAGCGTGCGGCGCACTTGCGACGCCACTAATCTTATCTGCGCTAATCTAATCCGGCGCGACGCCCTCTCTCGTGTTTTCTTCCAATTGTGTCCACTCAAGGTAAATTAGAGGTTCTCTCCTGGGAGTCCTCACTGTGAGACGATAGGGTTCGATGTACTTTCAGAAAATTTTACAGAAATATGACAAAAATAGAATGGCAACTTTTACACATGTTAATACGAGTATATTTATATGCAGCTAACAACGGGCGCAGTCGATGTTAAGGTTTATTACCACTTGTGACGAACAGACATTAATAACATAAGACATTAAACATTTGTCTGAAGTCGTTATAATACATTTTTGCGAATTTCCATATGCTTTTGTGAGATTTGACACTAACTGCTTCGCTCAGCTAGGGTAGCGAGTTACAAAAACTTAATAAAATTTAAGCACGGTAAAGAGTGAAAATGATTGTTAAGAGATTTTTGGTTGAAATCTTTCCCAAGTTGGAGGATGAAAATCCAGATAATCATATATAATTCTTTTACTGCCACTGTTTATATATAAAACTTTCATGATTTTTCCCACGACATTCCTCAAGTCTCACAAGTTGAAACTCTGGTTAAACGTGTTGCTTATATATGTACATATGTATGTAGATACACTAAAATTTCAAGAGACAATTATCACACACAAATCTGAAGGGTAAAAATGCGAAATATTTATTTAGGAACACCCTAAATTAGAGGTGAAGAGTGAACGCGAGGTCCTGTCTAGCGAGCCGATTTGCGAAAAATTGGACATTAAGAACAACGTCCCAGCCGCTGTCGCGATACGGAGAGTTATTTTATTTTGTCGGATCCTTAAAGTTCATCTCGTCTAGACCGGTTCACCCACGCCCACGCCCCGCACAGATTTCTGCATCTTGCAACCGACCTGCCATACAAGTTACTTTATTTCCCTTTTTATCCTTTTGCGAACCTCCGTGATATTGGCCTCTCCAACGCGTTAATAGTGAGACGATTCGCCACGCAGAATCCCTTTAGAATAATCTGCTAAGTTGCGGCCTATTTGCAGGTGTACGAGATCTTTTATGATTTTTAATTAAAATCCAACTCGTAACTATGTGTTCTTATAATTGTTTTACTAAAATGATTTTCTGAATAAAAATATTCACGTGTATATATTTTATTGTTCTACGTGAATTTTATACCATAGGACCATGCGTTCTAAGGTTGCAATAACATAAAATTACTCGATGTTTTTTTATGTGATTTCTTATATTCGTCTTCCCGAAAACATTTTTCGCTTTTCAAAGTTGATGTGTATTAAATTATATAATAACAAATTGGATTTTTTAAACGAAAACATATTAAAATTGTACTAGACGAAACACGAGCGCATCAACGTGCCAACAATTGATGCTCAAAAATACACAAAACGTGCATTTAATATTGTGTTCGTCTTAAATTTTATGCAACTACAGACATCGTGCTTAAAATAATCAAGCGGCGAATATCAACACATAAACGGGTGCTCCTACAAAAACAACATCCCAACGATCAGCATTGAGACCGTCCGGGGGCGACTCCAGCGTGACACCCAAAAGAACTCCATTAAATTACAATGGCATTCTTCAAAAAGAAATATAGAGTGTTTGAATAATATGTACCGTGGCATAGAAAAATTACAAGTACGCCAATGAGCATATAAAGCGACAAAGTATTAAAACGTACGTGAACGTGGCCGCTTTGTAGGCTCCCTACTAGAGGGGTGCGGGTAAAATATTTAATGGCTTTGTACGGCCACACAGCGTTTCATGGGCAACGATTATGCGCAAAATGAAATTGCATCCGAAATAATGAGTATTAAAATGAATTTTAAAAGGAACTTAAGTGATAAGAAAGCGCATCATCAACATTATCTTCAAACCTTTTACCTTTCCACCGTTAGACATAAGTCTCATGTGAGAGTAAAGAGCTTTAAGGCCATAGTCGGCCACGCTGGCCAAGTATGGGTTGGTGATCAACGCGGGTTGGTACAGTTGCCAGTAAAAGATAACTGTTTCTGAAATCTAGGATGATATTAAATTAAAATCTTACAACTGGCTATACATTTAGACATACGAGTATTTCATTATCGTCACGATGTGATGTGTTCTTTGAACAATAAGGTGTACTCAGCGTTATTCTGTAGGACGGCGTAGTCTCCTAAAATTTTGATATTTCGAAAAGTCTGGAAAAATGACGTACGAAACTGGAGTGCACATACGTATTACTATTCGTACTCACTCAAAGTAAATTGCAGTAAGTACGACTTTACACTTACGAATAGATACCAAATTACATAATTTTAAATAAATAAACACTCAAATACACCACCTACCATACCCTCCCCTAAGAGTATTTTTGCAGAGTTATAACAGTGGTAAGACAATTATTCAGTTTCTTCAAGTACGAGTGATGAATGAAGAAGTTCCATTTCCATGTCAAGTCTGTAAGGATAGAGATAGTTGGCTCTTGGAACTCTCTGTCTTGCGTGTATAATGACAACATATAATTGAATATTAAAATATTTTCATAAAAAAAGTAACATCACGCGTGTAATCCCCGAAGAATTAGGCAGAGGAATGTAGAACACTCCCACTTTTCACCAGTTACTTTTGCGTCCCACGATGGAATAGGTGGTGAGCCTATTGCCATATACCGGGCACATATCCAGACTCAGAGCCACTACTAAAAAATCTAAATTAGAAAATTTTGTAGTGTCTGACCCGGGAATCGAACCCAGGACCTCTCGTTCGGCAGTCGCACTTGCAACCAACACGACCAACGCAGTCGTTAAAATAAATAAATAAATTAATCGTTATTTTCATAATCCGCTTTTACTGTTATAAAATAATATTATTTACTATAAAGCGACAACAGACCATGTTGAGGTCGTCTGCAAAACATGTCACAAACCTAATATTTCAATGATCTGTAATAAATTATTAGGGGAAAATATTTTCCTTTCGTACAAAATACGTAGGTAAGTGGTCTTCATTAGACAGATATGGATCCTTTGCATTACCTCGGCTCATTTATCAAGTCTTAAACCGAGTAGCATGTTGTTGACAAGCTGTTCATTTCTCAACTCTTATTACTAGCTGGTACAGTATTATTAAATATTGGGTCTCCTACATGCTATAAAAAGTTAAAAGTATACAAAATTAAAAAGAAAACGAAGGAATTTTAAATTTTGCAACATTATTATAATATTAGTTTCATCGTTACACAAACTCTACATATAAATATATGCTCTACATATTAATATTTTTACATGTTGATAAATTAATGCTATTAAAACCACTTTAAATAGTAAATCACAAAACAAACAATAATTCTTTATATACGTAAATTTAGTAACGCAATCGTATCGTAGTCTATAGTGCAAACCATTGTATCGTCTCTACATGTCGAATATTATTGAAAAGTCAATCAATATCTCCGTTTTGTAATTAATAACCCGCTTGTATAATGACAAAATAACAATAACAATAAAGGCTTAGAATAAATAATTATACAATTGACGAATTCAGAAGAATAATGTCAGGCCTATAAAAATGGAGATATTTGGCATTTGGTGCTTTTTGCCTACCCTCTAAGGGACCTGGCTGGATGATATAATAAAAATAATAATTTTACAACTTAAATGATTAAGAGGAAAATGATCTAAATTTGCAGAGGCAAGCGATAACAAAACCGCGAAATTGGATTTCGCGATATAATCTAGAGTTGGTAGTGACAGGGCGGACAAGCGAGACCTCCGATCCGATGTTTTTGCGCCTCGTACCCGACTCGTTCGACCCACGACGATAAACGGAAATCGAGACAAGTTAATATACTTTTGCCCGTTAACTATCTAATCTTTATAGAATCTTTGTACACAATACAGTAATATTTACAGAATACAGTACATAGTAGTAATCTCTACAGTCAAAGTGTAATATTTTGTACTACCTACTAATAAAAAAAAGAAGCGAAGTAATAGAATGAAACTAAAAATACATTATAAATAGAACGAAATATCGCACGCGATGCAATTATATGCTGTACTTTAGATATATTACTAGTTCCACGTCGATAGTAGCACAAGAGGCTGGAGTCGCCACGTTCCTCCAAATCCTTCTCAAAACTATGCGATATAGTTGTAAAGTTGCGAAATCCCTCGTTACATACTTTAAGTTGCTCGCTTCAGTTTTCCTCTTTTGTGTTGAAAATGTGTTATTGCCAGTGGGTAGCTATTTACAATATACATTTAATTATAAATATGTTATTAGTATGTTAAACTTGGTAACATCAATATTAGTTATTATGAAAGGATATGGTTGTTATTTACAATGTTTACTGAGTATTTTTTTTATTATTTACTCAGCACTTCTTGATGGACATAGCACCATCAATGATGTGATGAAAGTATCATATGATTAATTCTGTGAAATGAACTTGTTATTATTTCCCGACTTCGTGAATTCCACGCCGGCTAAAGTAAACGTAAATTTTAATAGTACATCAAACCAATCACCATTAAATTTGTACATTTAATACCCACGAAGCAATGTATCGTCTTTTTATTGACAGGTAAATCAAATTGAGTCGGTGGCGCTCACGACGATATAAATTGTCTATGTAATGTGATATGTTTGTTTGTCATTAGTCAATTTTCTCACTAAATGCCTTATCTAATATATGTATTTATAGAATACCACTGAAATTAAGAATCTAATACCCGTTTATATATAAATATCACTCTATTGTAGAGCTTATAAAAGGGCGGTATGTATCCACTTTCTTTAAATTACGTACCAGCTTAAGTAACTTGGGTTTTTTCGGTATTGCCCGACCAGTATAGGACCTATCCGTAGTTCTTCTTCATGAGCTCACGCCGGTCGCAGCGGGGTAGCGTTGAGGATTTTAAAGAAAAATGTGTATAAAGAAACTCACGATAGGTTTTATACTAGAATTGTAAATATAATAGTGGCTTCCAGTCGGGAAATGTACCCGGTGTATGGCAATAGGCTTACCACATGTTCCATAGTGGAACATAAACGTAACTGGTGTAATGTGGGAGTGTACTACATTCTTCTGCCTACCTTTTCGGGAATTACAGGTTTAATGTTACGTTTGTTTTCTTTTAATGTAACACGAGTTGTTTGTGCATTATGTACGAGTATACTATGAAAAAGTCTTCATCGTGTCAACTAGAAATAACTTCAAACTAATGATCTCTTAAATGTCAGATCCATAAATGTAATTCGATTATTAGGTTAATTGAAGATTGGTTAGTCATCAAACCACAAGTGGCTAGGACTTGTACACTTACAAATGACTAATATAACGAAACATTGTTACGTACATATATTTAGAGAGGATATATGTATATATGTACGTATGTATATATGTACGTATGTATATACGTACGTATGTATATATGTACGTATGTATACAGGGTGGATACCTTCCAACGACAATAAATGAAAACACAAGTACTGCTCCTTCCTTGGAACATCTTGCAATAATTAAAAAACTCTTAACATCGAATTTGAAAAAGTTATTTTTTCAAACAAACTTAATAATAAATAATGGAGTAAAAAATAGAACGCCATTCGTAAACATCAGTTCACTCATCTTTGACAAGAGTGGCAACAGCGCATTATCGTATTAGTAAAAAAAATTAAAAACAATAATAATGGCGGCAAAATGCATTCTTAACCCGAA
>DWFO01005881.1:0-10230 GCA_018246595.1 Mimoniades nurscia nurscia
ATCATTTATTCAAAATTGGTTCATTACTACACTTTTTGTACGTCAAGATGAAACTACCACCGCTTCGGAAAATGCTTTAACAACTAAGAAATATTAATTATATTAACGAGCATTGCTTCTACATTTCAAATACTTTGTGCAATATTTCATTTTCGTAAACGAATTGTTTTAGTAGTTGTAAAACATTTAAGTCACGGTGCTAGAGAAACCTTGAAAGTGTAGGCCAGAAGTTGCAAAATTCAAAATCATAAAGACCTCCCAATTACGAATAGGTAGTCCCAAACTAAGCAAACTTCGAAAGACAAATAACACTATGCATATGCTAGTATTATTATCATTATTATTAATAAATATTATTTCCAAGTTCATTACATACCACAATCTGCCAGCACCGGTTAAATCGCCTCTTACAACACCCTCTTACAATACCGACACGAGGTCGGGGGATTTATTCTTATTCCGCCCCAACATGGATAATTGTAATTTTATTTTAATGGAAGTAATAGAAATGCTAAAATTATTCCTTAGAATTACTACAAATATATATAATTTCATTAGATAGACATTTGAGTTAAAATGTAAATACATCTAACACATGCATAAAGCATATTATGCTTGCGACATTAAGTTTTAATTTTTATTTACGAATCTGTGTTTAATAACATTTTGATTAAATTTATTTGTTTAATTCGGCTTGTGGAATTGCAGTCATGAAAGAAAATTCGCTAAGCAATTTTAAATTAACGTACTTCCTTTTTTCAAAAGTTGAATATTATTTAGAACAATGATGCTGCAATAAGGCATTGTAGTTTTTTAATTTACCCAAAACCGACACGAGTCACGCTTGAATGACTTTCTGCGCTCAATTTTTATGAATCTGTGTATCATTGAAATAATATTTAACGCATGTTTAACACATAAAAATGTGTGTATACACACTTCATTTTTGTTGGATTTAGGTATAATAAAATTGTTTGAAAATACCTATTAATATGTAGTGTGACCTTGAATGGTGTTTGGATTTTCGCATTGCTGCCAGGCTTCCAATAGTCGACCCGTATCACCAATGTTCCGTTTTGCGGGCAGTTTTACATTCGATTTACGGGCTGTTATGCCTAATTTCAGAATTTCTCTATCATTTATATATTCTTTATACTTTTACTCACACAAATTGTTATTTATGTCAATTGTGATCACAGTTCTATAAGCTATGGTAATATTAATTGAACGTAATTACGAGTACCTATATTATGTTATTTCCGCGTTAAAATAGATTGTTATATACGGTACTTTTGAAAAGGGATCCCATAGCGCCAAAAGATTATAGCTAAACGAATTAATTTAAAGTTAGGCTAGGTGGAGTGACGATATACGTAAAGTGGCTGGCAGCGGTTGGATGCAAAGAGCTGAGGATCGAGCTCAGTGGCGTGCCGTTGGAGACGACTATGTCCAGCAGTGGACGGAAACAGGCTGATGATGATGATGATGATGTAAAATTAAATTATAGTTTGTTTGGATACAGAACAATGTCAAATACAAATTAACTATTATCCAAGTATCAGCTATTTTTATTTTTATTGTTGAATTTTATCAATGCCACGATTTATGTGTCTGAGATAAACTTACGTTTATGTAAATCGTACCTACTCCAGCCACTTATAGATTGCTTGAAAGATAATTTTTCACATACTTTTGCCACAAAATTTTTTAGGAGTGCACTTTTGTATATACTATAGGTATATAATACTTTTATGGAGAATTCAAAATATGACTCCAACAGCAATTCAATAATAAAAACGATTTTTGATAATAATGATGATTACGATGATGTTAATGATAATGATATTGTTGATGATGCCAATGATGTTGATGATGACGATAGTCATGTCTACATAAATGGTCAAGATAGTATTGACAATGATATAAGTCAATGTTTAAAAATAAATATTTCACATATTTACCATTGATTCACCGCTGAACATTCATCAATGCATACCTAAATATGACAAGCGAAAGAAGTATTAATATGGTAAATACAATAATTTCTCATCGTATATTACGTTTTCACGTTGAAACACCGCGTGTTCGTCTTGGTTTTTGTATGAAAATGCTATAAAAAGTGGATAGGAACACCGACTACATTGAATAATAGTTTAAGGAAGCCCAAAAAGAGTTGATTAGAAGTAAGGGTATTATGGAAATAATTAAATATTACTCTATGTCGACCCAGTAAATACTTGAATATGTAATAATCTTGATAATGAGAATGTAATGGATTATTTTCTGAATACAACGCGAACAAGGTTGCAGGTAATTGCAGGTAATAAAGTATATTATTACAAGTAATATTCATAAAACCATAATATACAACGTATACATAATTAAAATGTAAAAATGACACCTAAATCTGATAATCTACGACAAGAAACAGCGCAAAATTATGTAATAACGACAACGATTTGGCTAACGTGTAGATTTGTTTGCATAAACGTAAGGACCTAATTTTACAAAATTAGCTCTAAAGATGTAATAAATACTAGTTAGAAGTCATACCCCTTCTACCGTCTTAAACTTTTAAAAATGGTTTTTAACTTCCGCCTATGTTTAATTAATTGAATTTGTAACATTTATTATCAACAATTCAATTAAAACTGAAAATTGTGCACCACATCTGTTATACAGTTTTCTAGTACATAACACTTTCGTAAGAATAAACGCGCAGTATGGTCACCCTAACAAATAAATGAAATTCTACGATCCAACTGCTTTGAGATAGCAGCCATCCGCATCAATTCTTTGCTACAACCGGCCGTGTCGAGGAATATGTGAGATTAAAAACAGTGCACGAGTATAATGTATACGTGGAGAGTATAACTGGAATTATATTAAATGATAGTGAAGTACCTACATTATGAGGGACGCTTGGTAAGTATTTAGTAATTTATTAATATGTAAATATCTTTATGCACTGCCTTACGATTATTTGTTAAGTGCGTAACAATACACGTCAGGTCTACGACACGAAGTATGTACATACCCACGTAACACTTGCTAAGTAACAAGTGCACTTCAAGTCTGTAAATGTTGGCACAATCGATGGTCTCCGCCTGCCTTGTAAGGCTTGCCTTATAATATTTACCTTGTATGCGTACCTTGGACCTGGCGAATGGCATAATAATATAAATAATAGCCATAAAAAAATATTTTATTTGTTTAAAGCCATGTAATTTATTTGATTAATTTAATTTTTGAGCTAATACACTATAGCTAATACTAGAATATTCTAAGTCCGTAATGTCCAAAGAGTTTTATGCTGTTGTACTGAAAACACTAGGAAATGCCTATAACTTGAGGGAATTGAACGTTATTGAGTTTATTTATTAACTAATTGGTGTACCAATATGTAAAAAGTGTGTTCATTGGTTTGATTTGAATATTTACATATAATGTACACATAAAAATTAATATTTGTGATTTTATCTGAAATCCAGTAAAAAAAATTATATTTAACCCTGCGAACAGTCAGGCCGGTCATCTATCGGTAAGAGATCAGTTGAGTAATCAATGTTTTGCCGGCTTTGTGGGAGAGTACCTACGCTTTTCGCCTTATTGGAAGAGCCTCATACTGTAGAGCTACGAGTATAGTCATAATAGTAAAATACAATCCATTTAGTCTTTACTGTACACCAGAATACAACAAAATGTAGACAACACAGTTTTTAAGCATTAAATATACAATTAGAGCGGTCTTATCGCAAACAGCGATCCCTACCAGACAACTTTAGGGACACCGACTCCAAAAATAACAATAGTTGTACCTACATTATATTATGGTAATATTTTGATTGACTTTGACGAATTATTTTCTTACTTTTTAGTGCATTTTAATTTGTTTTTTTATGAAGTCGATTTTTTGTTTTGTTAAAATGTTTATTTATTTTTAGATTTTTAGTGAATCTGAAGTACACTAATTTGTCTGAATATGGGTAGATCCACTAAACTTGCTACTCCTATGGAACAGTGCTGTTTAAGCCCTTAATGCACAGTTTATTTGAAGTAAGTGAATAATTATCAAAGACGACTGTTTTTTATTTCCTTTGTTATTTTCATTTCTCGATTGTATTCGAGTGTGAAAAATTGTAACAGCATAAAATACAACACCGCTCGAATTATCTCGAGTGTTCAGAGTTTAGCCAGTTTAACGCGCTCGAGTTAACTCGAGTGTACACGTTAAGGGGTTAAATGAAACAAACGGAATCAGTGAGAAACGCCTAACTTAACTCACGGAGTTCCATTAATCGTCATATTCGACTACGGCAATTACTTGACCATATCCGGATAGCCTATAAAAGATCGGACAAGTATCATTAATTACCTCCTAAGAATTGAAGGGTTCCGTTACTTTCTCATGGATCCCATAATCAGAATCTAACCAAACTCTTAGCAGTCTACCTTTGAAGTATACCCTTTCTAATAAAATAAGAATCATTGAAATCGGTTAACGTGATATTGAGTTATTCGTCCATTTGTCGCGCACACACTTTATGCAAATTTAAGACTTATGTGATTTTGTCGTGGATGTCAATGTTAGAACTGGACCAAAATTAAATGGGACCAAACGAGAAGTACTACCTTTCGTTTAAAATAAGAATCATCAAAATCGGTTCACCCAGTTCAAAGTTATGAAGTAACAAACACAAAAAAAATTACAGACGAATTGAGTACCTCCTCCTTTTTGGAAGTCGGTTAAAAATAGGCAACTGTCAGCTTAAAACAATATGTTCTACTTACATTTCTTCGAGTGTACTTTTATATTGTAATGTAAGCAGTTTATTTGTTTTGTTATGGCTATACATATTAGCAAAAATAGGTAGTGCAAAATAAACATCGTAAGGCGTTTCATTATAAATATGTAGCATTTAGTACCTACGTTGTTTCTATTACGCGTCGCTAATGTAACAGGTTTTACGATTCCTCACATCGTGTGAGTAACTAGAATAAGATGTGTCAATGTATCTTTGCTTAACATTGTTTAGTATGTATCCAACAATATTAAAATAATGCGATCAATTTATTAAGAACACAAAATAAAAATAAAGAAAGTATTTTTCCATGTCGAGTGTCAACGTGGCGCAATCAATTGTATCTAAAATCTAGTGTACTACTAAGCACTATTATTTACTTACCTTGTTTGTAAATGTTTTTGGGCATTATTTAAATGTCTAATGTTTAAATACCTAGACTCTAAAACGTTGTTCTATATGATTCTGTCTATTAACTGACAAAAATATAGAACGTACCTTAGCCAACCATTTGCTGGCGTCCGGCACGTCAATATGCTTGCCAGTTTCCGTGAGGTCCCTCACGATGTCGGGAAAGCAAGCCATGAACTCCCGGGACTGGTCCTTGGAGACGGCCAGTCCTCGGGTCGCCAGTGGCATTTGCTGCGGAGTGAGGGTCGACAGGAATCTAGACAATTAAAAGTTCCATTGCACTTGTTACCTCGCTTAGATATTAAATATTCTACATTGACAATGTGTAATACTTAAACAAAAAAAAATAACAATTACGAAAGTGTTCTTAAAACAGGTCCGTAACATGGAAACAACGTTTTAATGTGAAATAAATAAATGATAATTTATATTAAATCGTCGCGAGTATTTAAGAGCAATAGAAATAAGAATAGAATTTGTCTACATGAAACTGTTAATGAACGCTACTTTGCGTATTAAATAGGATATCTATTATCTGCAACCACATTCACGTGCTTAGTAGGTACTTAATGTAACATGACATACCACGTAATGTAACTCGTGCTCGTATGGCTTCCAATGTTACGCAAACTTTGAGACACCGTGTACGAGAGTGCACTGACCTGTGATATTTCTGCAACTTCAGCAACTTCTTAGGTAGTCCCGTTTCATCACTTTGCGGAGTCTTGTTAGGTTGATCTAACCTGGGTACCATCGCGTCCGAATTGGTCACACTGGTAGTTTTGCTAATCTGTCGGCGTATTTCATTTTTGTAAATTTGCAGAATCTTGTCCAAACTTTTCCTCGTAGAATACATCTTTGGAATTTTTTAAGAATTTTCAAGCCCTTCCGAATATCCAATAAAGATAGCTTGTTTAATTTACGAATATTTTTTTATTTAAAATTTTCTATGTGGAGTTGTAGACTCGAATTAGCACGAGCAATGCAGGAAATCCAACGTCTGATCAACACGAGTATTTGTGACCGACTGATTCTTTGTTGTGTTTTGCCTTCTTCCCAGTTCCACAGCGGTTGACTCAAAATAAGCATTAGAGATGTTTGTAATGTTTACATTCATTATATCGACGTCGATAATGTTATCAATAACCTTGTTATGATTTTTGATAACCTAAAACTCTCAACATAGGTATACATGTTGCATAAGTTTTATTATTGTTTCGGGTGACAAGTATACATATTAGAACTTATTGCAGTAGATATTAGAGCAAGCGAATGTAGAATACTCTTTCTCAAATAGTAATCTCAACAATGAGGTTACTAATTAATGTCATTTATCAACTAGAATGTAAGTCGTCGTAAAAAGGTTAATCGAAATTTTTTGAGGGGAATTATAGAATAGAGTATAGTAAAATGTTTTATCGGCCAGCGGCTTTATACTCAACAACAAAGAAAACTATATCGATATTTGCGATTTATCTATGCACACGGTGCGCACGCACGCAATTGAACAAACCGGCCGGCACCCCTCTCCGTCGTGCGCCGCACGCGGGCGACGTCACGTAGGCATCGGGCGCGGCACCGCGGCCGAAGACTGCCGACGGCGAGCGTTGCGGCACGGAGCGAGCGGCCGGCGAGATCGTGCTGCGTGACCCAAAACAGAGATCGCAAGATATTCCGCACCAATCACGTATTCGATTGAGTAAAAGTTCGAGGGGAGATCGTTTCACATACTTAAATTCAGACTAACATCGACAAAATATTTGTTGTAAAGATATTTTTTGTTACATAGTCTCACTGCTTTTATATGTGGACTTAAGATAAACGGTTTGTTACTGTAAAAATGTTTAACAAAAGATAAATAGGTATCTTGACTAGTTTAATTGATTATTTTTTAAAGCACAAAAAACAATTAAAATGGATTGTCTAATGTTATAACGTATGGAGATACGTATTTGGATGTAGAACTTAAAATAAACATAGCTAGGTAACATATTTAATAATTGAGAAATATTTGACTAACATACGTTTTTTCTTTTTATTGTAGATATTTCAGGACTTATACATAAATATATTAAGTATTTTTTATCTGCTCCTAAAAAATAAATGAGGTACGAAAATAAACAAGGTAAGTATGTTAAATTACTTACAAGGTACATTACATTACTTTACGTTATTATTGACATATCCAATTAAGTTAAAAGTCGCAATTACTAATTTTAAAAATGAATTATAAAATACCTACTTAACAATTGAATCATCTTGCCTTATGTCCATTGTATGATAATGTTACTCGTGCTGCAGTTGCTTAATAACTTAATCGTCCTTCAGGATTGTAACAATGAACATAAATAAAATAATACTACCCGATTATTTGTTTTTTGCTACGAACATATCTTCTATTTTTTAAATATATTGCTCTATCTTTCCACAATTATTTCTCTATTAACATTTTGCTTCTATACCTCACAATCACACCTATATTTCCGCGAAGGGGTAAGCAGAGGAATGTAGTACACTCGTATATCTCACCGTAGGTTATGTCGTAGATATTCGTTTTAGTATGACATAGGGGTGAGCCGTGAGCCTATTGAGATTTCCATACAGCGGACACATAATTCTTACAATGAAACAAAACTTCACGAAACCGAGAATGACATTGTATTATCTACGACGTCATCATTAAAGAGATTAATTACTATTTTACAGATTAAATTTTTTTACGGACGTGTCTTTGACGCCAATATGCATAATGATATATAAACTCGACAAATAATGTTAACTTGTTACTTAATGCCAATGCTAACTTTTGCTTATAAACTAATGTCATGCAATAAAATTACACGATTATTCACAATAGCAATTCCAAACACATAATATCTACTATCACGCGCGTGTTTCGTGCAAATACATTTCCGTGGTCAAGATCAAGTTGTCCAATCGATGTGTTTTATCTCTTGCAAACTTGTGTTTTTTTTTCAATTTGACTTATTACATTCCATAGACTAATCAAGTTTCATAGACAAATTATATTTTATAGGTTCCCTGGAAGAAATCGCTACTTGAACGATATAATATATCCTATCTGCCATATTATGCCAGCCTATTGTATACTCCTTTTTCTTTACCTATTTTTGTGTAATTATTTTTTAGTTTCATTATTGATGGTTGTTCGGTACTTATATAGAGTTCAGTGTGCAATAAAGTATATTGAATTGTATTAAAAAAACGATGTGTATAAGTACAGAAGTGTTATGAAATATTACTTGGCTTGTTAGTTGATGTTGACTTAATCGTAATGATTATTCAATGAATGTTTTCAATATCAAAGATTATCTTAGATATTATTACGCTGAGCAGAATGTATGCACCCAGTAGAATAGGTATTCAGAGTAACTTGTCAGTATCAATCCTTTTGCTGTTCTACTATTGGGGCTAAATGCGTGGTAAGGCGAAACTTTACGGCTATAGCGTCGCTTGCTAGGGTTAAGGGCGGGTTGAAGAATGGGATATATTTTAAAGAATATTACATGTATAAAATATATATATCCTCAACCGGCATACCCAGCGTGGGTGTTTTGTACAAAACCCCTCAGGGGAGGCCTATATTCAATTGACGTTTGACCTTGACTTCTAGTGAGGCCTCATGGGAGTGAGTTTTCTTAATAAAACTTAATATTAATTATGAATAAATTTTAATATGCGTTAGTACTTAATCAACATGCGAAAAATTCTAAATTTAAGTTGACGATGAACGTTGATGAACTAGGTACTGTGTGTTGTGTTCTAACAGCCAACAAGTTTATTACAATTTAAAATAGGGAGATACATGGAATAATTTCATATTTTAAATTTGGAATACTATGCGTTCTGTTCTAACAGGTCATTCATTACAATTTAAAATAGGAAGATACATAAAATAATTTCATATTTTAAATTTGGACTGTGTGCAGATTATGATTTAACTATTTTGGTTTAAAGACTGTGATCATGTATAAGACATACCAATCGCAACCGCAAAAAATACACTATCGCAATAAAGTTTAAGCACACCGATAGCTTTAATATTAGTGGCGACTGAGGTCAAATGATTGTTTTTCGTATTTTAAAGAGAACATTATGCAATCTATTATGTTTGTAACAATTAAATTTTCACGTCAGGTCCTTTGCTGGATAGCCAGAGAATGTCCAATATCTCTATCGTCACAGACGTGTCGTCCTTCTTCCCCATTCACACTCACTTCATATTTATATTTACGCCGATTCTAACCATAAAAGTGATTATAAAAATATAACACTTATGAGAAGATAACCTTTTCAACTTGCACTTATACGTCACCATGCGATAAACATTGTCACCATTGACCTCGTTCTATTTATTTTATTGGATATTTCAAGTAAATAATACGATATTTTATACATTACGTCTATCCGAATTACAGCCGTGATGTTACGTTTTATTATATTACAATGTTTTCATTGCGTTACACTTAATATTGTTAGCGAGATACGTAGCATCACGCCTGTAATTCGGAGAGACGTAGAATTACACACACACGTTTTACCAGTAATGTTTACGGCCCATTGTGGAATAGACTCCGAGTCACTACTAGAATAAGTTAGAACTATCTAATTGTGCCACACCCGGGATTTGAACTCAGGACCTTTCGATCGGCAGTAGCAGTCGACCAACACGACCAACGATATAGCGCAAGATGATGGCTACAACATTAAATATATTACGTCCTATATAGTTTAGAAAGTCTTCTATACGAGTTGTGTAATAGCTTACCATTTATTATTAACAATAAAGTATGATGTCGTGTTTGTGCGGTAAATCTTTGCTATGAACAATCGTAGTTTTATGTTAATAGATTTCCGCAATGACACTATATTGACTATGGCCAATATCTTTTGATTCATTTGATAGCGGACGTAAGTAGCATCACGCCTGTTATCCCCGAAGAGGTAGGCAGAGGAATGTAGAACATTCCCACGTTTCACCAGTTACTTTTAAGTC
>DWFO01005882.1:0-10230 GCA_018246595.1 Mimoniades nurscia nurscia
AATACTGGCTGACAAGGAAGTCCGACAACTTAGGGACTAGCAAGTGTGAAGAGAGTGTTGAGTAAAAAAGAAATGCGACAGGTATATAACATAGAGATATTAATTTCTCACTCAATGCTCTCAGTCTACCCCGCCAGGAATCTGATTTGATGATTTGATGATTATATAGGGAAACGAAAATATGACCTGTATTTGTAAATGTTAATCTCGAACAAATGCACTGAGTAAATTACCAACGTCGCCCATAACACTATTACACGACCACGCGAATCACTGAATCTTCCCTAAAACGAGAGCTCTTGAAATGGGAAATCTTATAAAGTATTCTATATATGCCATGTACTTAACAATGCAGCTTGTGTATATTGAGTTAATACTTCCATTAAATCTATTCTGAAGTCACACAGTCCTATTAGAAAGCAAACCGAAATGTATGTTCCATTTACGTTGTTCCCGTGTATATGTAACAGCCTCTTGCTTTGTAGACGAAGTGCGGTTGCATTATCGAGATGAATGTACAGTCGCACACACAGTGGAAACCATTACGGACACCCGAACATACTACGAGGTATTGAGTACTGAGTACACTCACATCGAAATGCTTTTACGTATTTGTGCTTTTACGAGTATTAAATACATAGTCAATGCCATAAATTGTGTCTTGTATAGTAGTAGATGATTATAACACTAAAGAATATGATGAGAACTAAAATATAAATGCATATAAGTGTATAAAACTTGTCACATTGGTTTCGTGGTACTGTTAAAAAGAGTATGGATTATTTCTTTATGTTTCGTATGTTAACCGAGTGATGAATGTAGGGAAAGCAGGTTGCGTCTGTAACGATAGTGATATTTGGTACTTGCTGCTCGCCGTGTGCCCGTAACGGACCTGTCGTGACAAAATTATAACAGTATTACAACTTAGTATATTTTCGTGTGCTTGCTATATATTATGTGGAATGTGGAAATTATCCATGGAACTGCAAACAAAGCGAAGTAGAACGCTACTTCCTGGGGAACTCAAGTTTTATCGGATTCAGGAGTGCATCCGCTCTACAACCCGGACAATTTCGTACCGGATGTAAGCGGTATTGACTTCCAGGACAGATTGTTGTTCCAAGTAAATTTTCAATATACATTGCTGTTCACTACGACAATGGATAACTTAAAGCATAGAATGCGCGCGATGTAAGCGAGAAATATTACAATTGTTAGAATACATGACATTGATTATTAAAGTTGTCTTTCTGTTTTGACAACCTTCTTGATCTTGTGGTTGCAAGCGTAAGTGCCGAGCAAGTGTCCCTGGCATCGATCTATGGATCGGACAAAATGTTATTACGTATTTCTACCTTGCAACTCCCAGTAACATCCCAGTAACGTCTGAATTTGTTACCTGTGTATGGCAATAAGATCACTTTCTACTCTATGGACGTAGTAAATTGAAAAACTTCTGTCGACTAGTTAATGCCGACAAAGACTTAGTACATTCTCCAATTGCTGGGTCATCTCCCACTGCATATACATACATATTTAGTATAAAGATGTAACGAATATTCGCAATCGCATTCGCGTTCGCAATTGTTCAAAAAATGACATTCGTTACATCACACATTTTTGCGTTTTAGTTGTAAATTGTTTCTTTAACAGCAATAATGTTGTTGCTGTTGTTGCTAGTGATGTTACTAATGCTTCTGCTGCTTCTGCCGCTGCCGCAGTGCTGCCTTGTTGTTCTTGTTGTTGTAAACGCATTTCTTGTATCTGCATTTATTACTTTTCGCAATGAATAAAAGAGAATAAACGTTCATAAAAGGCAATTGATGTTATAGATTCATTGCACCAATTATCAGCCTCAAAGCCCTATAGGACTGGACTGGAAATGGTTTTATTTAAACAGCAATAGGATGTCCTTTTGCTGCAAACTCTGATGGTAAACTACAAAGTAGTGTGGAAGCCTAGTTGTGCATAGTAGAGAAGTAACTTTACATAGAAACCTCAAACAACGATATCGACAGTTTCCTCCGGAACGAAATAAGAATGTTCTGTGATAAGAATTCAAATGTATGCGATATTCAAATGAGAGATACGTATAAAAATAAAATGAGCATTCCGAAGTTCGGGTTGGAATTGATACAGCGGCTGTATAAGAACTCGGGCCACATTAGGCGAGGGGGGAGAAACTTTACCCCTGTTTCTTTGTATCAGAAGTTCTCGAATTGCCGAGAGTTTGTCAAAACGTGTCGCCTTTATTATGGAATTTTGTAAAGGAGTTTACAGATTGGCTTCTTTTCTTTTTTTTTTCAAAATCTAAATCATTTATTTGAATTATAACATGTATACAATCGACAGATATATTAATGGATATGGCTATATAATTATGCTTATACAGTATGCAAAGTAGAACTTTGATTAATGCACAATATATGTTAAGATACATATCATCAAATTAAATTGGAAACTTCATTAATAATTTGAAGGAAATAAACGTAACACCACGCCTGGAAATCATCAACGCCATCAACGTAACGATCACATAAGGCACATTCGTTTAATAGCACTACAAAAAATACACAAATCATTAACAATCTTTATTTAATAGGTAGCATGTTAGTGTATACACACCCTTATATTTCATACAATTAAGAAACTCGGAGATACCAGGAAGAATCGACTTATTGAGTTAACATTAGGTGGATGTTGATTCGAAGTAAACTAATTGAGTTGATTGCGACATTTTATAACAATGCAATGAAATGCTTCTTCTAGTAAATTTTACAGCAAACCTTTTGTTTCTTAAAATATTAGGTAACTGATTTGATGAACGAAGCAAAATAATGTAAGTACAATGTCTTCATTGTTATTTTTTGTTTTATTTAAAATATCTTGTACACGACTGACTTTTGACTGCCTCGTTGCTCCTGTTGGTTGCAAGTGTGACTGCCGAACGAGAGGTCCCGGGTTCAATTCCCGGGTCCGGCACTACTAAATTTTGTAATTTACATTTTCTAGTAGTGGCTCGGATTCTGGACTTGTGCCCGGTGTATGGCAATTGGCTCATAGCGGACCGTAAACGTATCTGGTGAAACGTGGGAGTGTTCTACATTCCTCTGCCTACCTCGTTGGAGATAACAGGCGTGATGTTAGGTTTGTACACGATACAATTTAAATTGAACATCACGCCTGTAATTCCTGAAGAGATAGGTAGAAAATGGTAACACGCTCCCACATTTCACCAGTTACGTTTACGCCTTACCATAGAATAGGGGTATATGGAAGCTTTTTCCATACACCGTTCTAAATCCGATAAAGCATGGAATCCGAGCTATTACCATAAATCTTAACTAAACATTCTGAGTTAGAAAAATCCAATATTTACAGATCCGGGATTTGAACCTAGGACTTCTCAATCAGTAGTCCCGCATGCAACCACTCGACCGCTGAGGCAGTCATGATACAATATCTCATGATATAATTCTTCCTCTCTTCTCTTGTCTTAATGAAATGGCAAAATGTTGATATTTTCAATTGTCATTAAGATTCCAGTGAGCACAAAACATTTATGTAACTACATATATGTATAAGACAATTCACAATAGGCAGAAGGATAATTCTCTAAAAGTAATAAACGAAAAGGAATCCGGAACAAATGAATAACGATATTTGCATAGACAATACGTTGTACCAATTGTGTATTGGGAGTTATAAATTGTATAAGCGTATACATTCGACGTGCCGCTACGTACGTATGAAAAAAAATTATACCGTTGTTTGAAAAGGCCCAAGGGCCTTGTGAATTTTGTATTCGCGGTTCTATATAACAATAAACAATATCATGTTACGCGATAAACATTTTATTGGTATTTAAGATGTTAAGAGATCATCGCAAGTAGTAAATATATAACATGTTTATCTCGTCAATAAATATATTGCGAGGTTGATGTAACTTTGATCGTATAATGGGATATTCAAATTTGGTCTCTGTCAGAACTCTCAAACCGAAAGCTTTTCCTTTACTGATCCTTTCAAGATTATTATCAACCACTATTCCGTTCCACTGTTTGGCAGAATCTCTCTCATAACTAGAATGATTAAGTATTAAGACACGATAATGGGGAATAGTTGAGTGAGACATAATCTATCACGTTGACCGATGCCATAGTAAGACGTAAACGTAACTGGTGAAACGTGGGAGTGCAATACACTACTCTGCTCACCTCGTCAGACTACAGGCGTGATATTACGTTACCTTTTTTCAATACAAAGTCTAGATCCAGAAACACGAAAAGCGCCAATAAATAGAAGTAATAAATCCTTAAAGGAAGGCATGAAAGACGTTCTCTACATCACTGTACATGAGATATGTCTTAGTAATTGCGGAGGAAAACCACAACAATTTTGGTAAGATTTATTGTTATAGGCGCATAAGTACATTTGTCTAATGGATACTTATAACATACATAATACGATACTTGTATATACCTATAATTTCGCAGCTTGGCGGCTATACTATGAGGAGGCGCTTAAAATATTATGTTGTATTGTCGTAATTATAGTAATTATAGTTCGTAGCTCAGCCAATATAATTATGACAGGACGCTTAAAATATGTCGTTTTGTCGTTCTTTTAGTAGTTATAATTTGTAGTTCAGCGACTATTTTATGATGAGGCGGTTTAAATATTATGTTGTATTGTCGCAATTATAATTCGTAACACAGCCAATAAATATAGGTACTATAAAAAGTAGCTTAAAATATGTTATTTTGTAACCTGCCATTAAGATATGTATGTATCTTGCATCTTCATAATTTAATCGACAGCAGCTACCAGGAGATCATGAATCGTTAGTGGGACTCACGAATTAAGTTTCGAATTAATCCTTTCTAGCGTTTACATAGTACGGCTGGAGGAATTGGATGGAAATTGATTTTGCACAAAGTAAACTATGCAGTACCGGCGCTTAGTCCGCGGATTAAACATTTACAATGTCGAAATTTATATATGGTTGACGTGCGCTGAATTTTTAATTTTTCATGAATATTTATTTGCATTTTGAACATTAGTTTCAGGTAAAAAAAAGTTCCGTCTTATTCAGAATTTTCATATCATACACATTATATATCTGTCTAAGTAGTCTATAATATACACAATTGTCTTTAACAATTACGAGTACATCACGGTATTATCACATTTCTTGAATATTAAATTAACACGCTTAGTCCATAGTATTCATTTATTTATCTTACATATGGATATTTCATGTAGGTACCTAAACTTAAAATAATTGTAAGACTAAATAGAAATTCTGCGTTCCCTTATACATTTATGTTCCACACGAATTAATATGCACTTAGAGAGGTTAAATGAACTCTAAGTAATACGATTAGTGTCTCAATGCATCTGTTTTACAAGTGAAATCGAATACAATGAACGTAGTTGTAATAAGACTAAGTCGGGATACTTCGCGCCTTATTGCATCTAGTTTCCAACTAAATTAGCAAATACTTGAAGAGGTTTAATGACTACGTTGGGTTGTCACTTACTTCAACATGTCTATTTTCCATTCAAATTCGAATGCGCCCAAGAAGTTTTTAAATGTATTATTCGTACTTAGCGTCTGTTGAAGCTCTTCTTTAATTTTTGTAACAAATTGTAAACTATTTCCATTTGAATATCGAAGGAATGAAATGTTCTGACCAATTTTAGACACCTCAAAAACTGAGAAGTGTTCAGTACAAGCTCTTTAAGTCTGTTAGTACAGTGTTTAATGATCTTGATTGCTGAACAATCGCTAGTGGCGCGCGCGTGACGTGTAGATTGCGGTGTAGCGCACTGCCTGGGCACAGCTAAATGCCCTGACCGCCGAGAGGAAGTGAGTGCGAGCAGGGAAAGCGAGATGCTTTGCTCTGCGATGCTCAACCCGCACACCCAGCCCGGGAATTACGAACATAAGCCTCTCACAGGAGGCCTATGTCTGAGGAATATGACAGGGCGATGATGTCAATAATATAACAAAATGAATAAATACATCCACATTGAAATGCATTTAAACACATCCCCTCCCCTTCTCCGCCTCTGCTCGCCTGTTATTCGCGGACCGATACAAAACAAAACGTAACTAAAATATTCGGTATGTAAACACAAACAGCCGATAAGTCTCGTCTCAGTAAAAGCATTACGCACAAATGAATCCGCGCAGTTCATTTTCAATCTCGTCCGCGGAATATAAAATTTGTGGATAAATTCATAAAAATTCGCTCGCTACCTTAAAAATTACTTTGAATCTCATTTGAGGTAAGTCGTCCGTGGATGCTTGGGAAGACGTTCGCGCAAAAATTTATCGTAGCGCATATTATTACCGTAAAAGCAAATAAATGTAATTGACTTTTTGGGTTTTCGACTGGTTTTATAACTTTGCAGCCCTTGTGGAAAAGAATCGAATCATCTGTAAAGATGTTTCATAAAATATAAATGACTCAAAAGTATCCGAAATATAAAGATAGTGATGAATGTAGAAATCTGTCAGGATAGAAATTTGACACTGTGTTTTCTATCTACCCTGTAAGGGACGTGGTGTGACTATATAGTAATAGTAACAGATAATTTACACATTTCGCGTTTTTCAATAGAAGTAAAAAATCTCTTGAAGCTAGCTAGCTTTTTCATTGTTCCAATTCAAAGATACCCAAATATCACATACAGCTGAACTTTCGCTTTAGAATGGTTACAGCTACTTTGGTACTCCTGAAAACTGACATATCGTTTAATGATGAAAAAAAAGATATCTATTTATATGTACATATTTATATGTATATATTTATATGTACATATTTATATGTATATATTTATATGTATATATGTATGTAATTTATCAGCCGTCTGGTTACCATACTTGTGGTATGGCTCTATTGATGCTTACTTTGGGATCAGGTGGCCTTGTGTGGAGATGTCCCAAGATATTATTATATATTATTATTATTAATGATTGACTGCGTCGTGACGTCACTACGTCCCCACGCACTAAAGAACTGTCACGAAGCAATTGAAAGACATTCAGGACCCGAAAAGTAGAACGCAGACGAATATCTTGTAAATGTATAAATGTACAACATTTTTAGTATCTTGAGTTTAAGTGAAGAGCTTCTTGAAATGTTCTCTTGAAATATTCCTCAACAAAATTTCTCCAAATTATTTGAGACACGAGAAACTCGCAAATTTTCCCGGCGCGCTCAATGAATTCGAGTTGTATACACAATGTTCTCATAGTTTGAACTACGAGTAACATTAATGCAACTAACACTTAAATAAATAATTCTCGTTCTCTTTCAATACGCCGAAAAATTAATATACAAACATGTATGTCTGCATGTATATATGTGTGTTTGTGTATATATGTGTGGATGTGTATATATATAAGTGTATGTGTATATTTGTGTGTGTATGAGTGTATACATATGTGTGAATGTGTATACATGTGTGTATATGTGAGTGTTATATATACATACATACATATAAAAATGTTACGTGTTCGCGCTCATGTATAAGCCTGTGTGTGTGAGTGCAAGCCTGTGTATGAGTTTTGTTGTTTGTGTCAATCTAAATAACCGACGTGTGGACCATCTACTATTTAGTAATAGCTACCCAGTATGCTCTAAACGACCTCCGAATCCAGGAACTTCCGACGGGTAGACGCACTTGGAACCACTCAACCAAAGAATGGAACATAAATTCACTCGACAATTTACTTCGACTCACCGCATCGTCATAGTGCCGTTAATGCTAAGCTAATCGAGTTGCGTATACTGCAGTGTACATATACCGCCCCGTTTGATCGCCTCAACTACGAATAAAATTCGATTACCCTTAGTATAGGGGCGCGCTGTACGATCATGTTACGAAAGGAAACTCTCTCTACACGTTGATCATAATTGCATGGATTCACTTAAATATTAAACGCGCTCTATATTTTGATTTGCGATGACATAATGTGGAACAATGTAATATCACGCTTGTAATCGCCAGAGAGGCAGGCAGAGGAATGTAGTACACTCCCACATTTCACCCATTACGTATACGTTCCATAATGGAATAGGTGGTGAGTCCATTGCCATACACCGGGCACAATTCCAGACTCCGAAGCATTATTAAAAAAAATTAAAAATGTAAAACCCGAGAATTGAGCCTACGGTATCCCGATTAGTAGTGACTAATGCAATCAACACGCCCAACGAGGCAGACAAATGTAGAGATTTCACAGTACAAGTATATATTTGTATTATAGCTATATATTATATTTCTAGCCACATGTCGTATAATAATATGTCCAGGATTCATTTGGAAACGAAAAACTAAAAAAAAATTCACGCTTGTAAGCCCCGAAGAGGTAGGCAGAGTAATGCAGAACACTCCCACGTTTCACCTGTTACGTTTACGTCCCACGGTGGAATGGGTGGTGAGCTTATTGCCAAAAACTGTATCTATAGTTATTCACAAAGACTCGATTAATATAACTGTAACGCCAGATCCATTATCGGGTAGACAGAAAGCACGAAGAATCAAATATTTCCATTCTTACGGACGGCACATGTTTCGTATATATTTTTCACTTTATACATAGCATATACGAGTACATAGGTTTATTTTACATAACTTTACTTTTATTCATCAATATCTCATAGACATTCGATATCGTGATGTAGAGTATCGTTTACGCTATTATAACATAGAATAAGTAAAATTGGATATTTTCCTTTGATTATACTTATTGCTTTTATTGATTTTTCTCAAATAATACAATACAAAAGTAATTATAACAATATATTAATGTGTTAATATTGCTGTTGTTAAAGTCGAACATATTACATCAAAGTTACTGACTACCACATAAACAGGCTAGTATGAATTAGGGAACGAAAGATTGTTACGTAACACTTCGTCACGCCTGTAATCCCCGAAGACGTAGGCAGGGGAGTGTAGTGCACAAGGAGTGTTACGAAAACATCTCGATTCCTGGATTTGTTATATTTGTAAGTCTCATAATCGCTAAGCTTATCGCTTATCGCTTTATTTTATAAAATACTTAATGATAACCATCCAGCGTTTAAAAATGTTCAAAGCTTAGTAATAAGAAAATTAATAAACGTAACATCACGCCTGCATTTTACCAAAAAGGGAGACAGAGGAGTGTAGCATATTTTATTTTATTTTTATTTTATTTATTTGGAAAACTTACAGCTAGTACAAAGCATAACGATTCATCTGTAATTGTATTCGTACCGTCTGTAAGATAGTGAGTAAGCATATTGACGTACGTAATAAAATAACCAATACAGATTTGTACGAAACTGTATGTATTAGAAACAGTTGAACAAACATTTTACAGTATCTAAAATTACCAGTACCTTCACTCCTGTTTACTTTGGGACCGACGAAGCTAATTTATTGTCAAGAACGAGACAATAAAATTGGTGAAACGCAGCGAACGGGGTCCGGCGAATCGATTCATTGGGCTGCTTTGATTAATTAATTTCGCTGGTCGACAGCCGAGCCAGGCATTCCGACGGGCTAATTTAAGGGGATTGACGAAAATATATTGTTCCGCAATATGGTACCATGCCGCGATCGGATTGACTTGGGTGATTTAATATTGTTATTTTAAAAGAACGTAACATCACGCCTGTAATCCACGAGAAGGTAGACAGAGGAGTGTAGTACATTATTAGATTTCACCAGTAATATTTATGTCACACTATGATGTAAGTGGTGAGTCTTTTTCAATACGTCGGGCAAATTATCAGCCTACGAGTCACTATTTCTAAATTAGAAAAACCTAATTGTGCCAGAAACAGAATTTCAACCCAGGACCTACGGATTTTGACAGTCATGCTTTCACCAATACGACCAACGAGGCAGTCTACATTATTTAAATTTTATGTAACCTCCAAATCTATGCGTTTAAATAACATGGTGTAAAGATATGTTCATATTCATATAATTGTCTTTTAAATGAAATAACATTTTTTCATATGAATTAATATGACACGTGTTATAATAATGGTCGTCAATTACCTTTTATTTTACAATAAAAACGTAACTTCACGCCTGTAAACCCCAACGAGGTAGCCAGAGGAATGCAGAACACTCCCACGTTTCACCGTTTACGTCCCACTATGGAATAGGTGGTGAGCCTATTGCCATGCATCGGGCACATATCCAGACTCCGAACCACTA
>DWFO01005883.1:0-10230 GCA_018246595.1 Mimoniades nurscia nurscia
ATCGAACCCAGGACCTCCCGTTCGGCAGTCGCACTCGCAACCAATACGACCAACGAGGCAGTCTATTCTTTTATTAAATAAAAAAAATGGTTGTTGTGCCTCACTCGACATAGGTAGGTATAGTGTGTCGCAGACTTTTTTTTATTCATACATTAAAATGTTATTATTCGCAGTGGCATTGGAGAAACAGCGGCAGGAATACGAAAGACAATTTCAGCAGTTGCGGAATATATTATCTCCGTCGACCCCCTACCCTCCGTATTCATACGACCCTCTAAAATTGGGTAAGTTTTGAACGGTCACATTCACTGCAACCGTCTATTCTTAGTAAGTTAATGTTTACTGATCAATAATATATGTATGTAAGATTAGAAGGTGTCTAAACTACAACGCATCACAACAATAGTTTTATAAAAGTGAACTCTAGAAAACATGTAATGTTATCGGTAGTCAATAAGCTTAATTATGTCGTCATAAAACTGTTATAAAAGGTCATAAAACGATCTGTGCGCCGCAGGCAAGATGCCGGCGTGCACGCCCACGACGGCGGCGCGCGTGGAGCGCTGGGCGGCCGAGCGCGACGACACCTTCAAGCGCTCGCTGGGCCGCCTCAAGGCCGACATCCTGCGCGCCAACTCGCTCGTGCAGGAGGCCAACTTCCTGGCCGAGGAGATGTGCCGCAACACGCGCTTCAGCGTCACGCTGCAGATCCCGCCGCAGAACCTCAGCCCCAACCGGAAGGTCAGTGGGGCCGTGTCCGTCGGCGACCTGGCGGGTGTTAGCGTGATTGATAATATTACTGCACATAAGGCACTCGACGCCGTTCGCTCACCCCATAGGGGACCTAGTGTCGTGATATATCGGTTGTACATCTTGTCTTAAATATTATTACAAAATTACTTATTACTTATGTTAAATTAATTTAGCTCATAAAATAACACATTTATGATCACAAACGATGCATAGCACTTTAGTCTCTATGGACTGAATATATGGAAATTCAGGTCCGTAGTGGAAATCAAATGTAGGACACGGACCGAAGTTATAATAGCATGCGAGTGTACCGTGTGCGCGTGCGCAGCGCGGCGCGTTCGTGTCGGAGCCCGCCATCATGGCGCGGCGGCCGGCGCGCGGCGCGCAGGTGTGGTCCATGGAGAAGCTCGACAACAAGCTGGTGGACATGCGCGACATGTACGACGACTGGCGCCGCCGCCAGCTGCGCGCCGACGACCAGCTCGCCCCGGTACGTCGCGCGCTTGCATGTTGCATTCGTGTTAACCCAATGTCAGACGATTAACTCGGTAATGATATCCATCGTATATTGTATTAATGACCTAAATCTGACATAGTTCTAGCAAATAATGCATAAAGTAGATGTAATTGTACCTAGCTTGTACGAGCGGGACGAAACTTTGTTACCACCTTACCACACTTTAACAAGTATGGTCACTAACGATCTAACTGTAGAAACTGTTTAGTTAACGCAATAACGTGTAACCAGTGAATAAGCTAGTGTATAATCCCATATCACCGTAGTGTTTTCGTAGTGTACTGGCGTCAAAATTGTCACTTTGAATTTCAGGAGCCACCACCAATACCACAAATACAGCCCGAAAGTCCGACGGTGCGTTTAGAATTTCGATAACATTTTATTCGTAGCGAACATTTTATCAATATTATTATCATTCGGTCGAAGCTTGCTGTATAAAAATGCTACCAAAAAATTTTGTTAATTTCATTTGTATTCCACTTTTATGTTTTTTCTCACTTGACGGGTTCCATTCGTATGTCTTCAGTCATTTCTCCTATGTAGAAGAAATCATTCGGTGCTTCAATAAAAAATATTTTGCTAATACTGTTTTTGTACAGGAACATTTCCGTTTCACCGATGTATGTAAAGTCCCGCACTAGCACTTCCACAACTGTATTTTATACGTCTAAGTTATTCAATTTTATAAGTATCGTAACTGCCCCTATTGTGAAGGCCATAGAGTTATATTTCTTTTATAATATAATATAATATTTATAATGTCAAGATCCTACGTAGCTGTTCATAAGTATTGTTCGGGTTAGGTAGTCACACTCAGTGTGGCAGAAGTTTTAATTGTGTCTTCAGTGCATCAACGTCACTTGTGGTGTACTACTGACGTAGGACATTAGTGCTATTTGAAAATGGCCAATGGTTGCAGTGACTAGTTTTAAAGGGTGGTCAGCTTACCCTTGTGTTAGTTTTTCGATTTAAAACATGTAATTATACAATATATATTTAAAATGACTGAAAGCATCCCAACGCGTCATCTGTTTTGGGCTAATCGTGTCCTTTTAATAGGCCACTAGTTGCTGTTGTTAAACTTATTCGAAAAAGTCTCCACGAATTTTAATTTTTGTGTATATCTATGATTGAATGTAATAAATATTTATAATTGAACAAAGACGTCACATATGTATAACAAATCAGAGAAAGACAGTAACTAACTAACGTAATTTGCAATGTTTAAAGGGTGCATTAATAGTGTACAAGGAATCAAATAATTTAAATAGATGTGTTACGAGGTTAAGTTGTCACATTTCATGTGTTGTCACGTGTCACGTATGTCATAGTGGTCCTATTAAAAAGACACGGCTATAATCATAATTTCATTGTCGATGTGTAGCACTTATATGTTTTATTGAAATATTTATTGTAATTTTAATAATGTGTAATATATCGTATCACAGGATGAAAGCGAGAAAACGTTGGACCCGTTCTACGAGTCTCAAGAGAATCACAACTTGATAGGTGTAGCGAATATATTCCTCGAAGCCCTGTTCCACGACGTGACGCTGGACTATCACACGCCCATCATCAGCCAGCAGGGCGAGGTCGCTGGACGACTGCAGGTTTGTCAAATACATTCGTAGCTTTATGTATAAATGAAGTATTATTATTTTATATGATTATATTTAATGAGTTGCATAAAAAGGATAAGTTTTGCCCACAATTACGAAGCTGCGTTTGCGAGTATGGAAAACCTAAAAGAAGGAGGAAAATTAGACTATATTTTTCCATTTAATTGCAGGTCGAAATCAGTCGTGTAGCAGGGCAGTTCCCGCAGGACCGCATTTGTGAGGCGGCTTCGGACAGTTCCGGCGACATGCGGGACGACGACGAGCCGGTCGACCCCGCCACGCAGCAGGTCACTGCATTCAATAGCTTGTAACTTTTGGCGATTTCACTGCTGATTTCTGTACGTAATATCTTCCAACTGACTCATTTTGCCGATACATTGCTTAATTTTTGTCAGGTTTCCTCAATACCTTCATACGCTGGTACGGTTTAATCACAAGCGATAGTTAATGGTTATAGCGTGTTCGTAAGGTCTATGTCAGCCGCCTTGTCGAGCGTAAACTACAAATTATATTTAGTTGTTTGAAAATAGAGAGATTAAAATGACGAGTCCAATGGTAACTTAGACGTACGTGTGTACTGGTGTGCGCGCAGGTGACGATCCGCGTGGCGATCAAGCAGGCGACGGGGCTGCCGCCGTCGCTGTCCAACTTCGTGTTCTGCCAGTACTCGCTGTGGGGCGGCGGCGAGCCCGTGGTGGTGCCGCCGCACGCGGGCGCGGCGCCGCCCGCGCCCGCGCCGCCCGCCGCGCCGCCGCGCCACCAGCTGCTCACCTACCGCTTCGAGCACCGCCGCGACTTCGTCGTGCCGCTCACCGAGGAGTTCGTCGAGCACTGCGCAGGTCACCCCGCCACGCCACGCCTAGTACTGCGTACTGCACCGCGCCAGTTAACTGACCTCCCTCGACGTATATTCATTTTTCTTTTCGGTTATTATAACCATATACGTCGATAAGCTGTGTCGTAATGGATAGTTGTTGCAGTATTCTTCTACTGATTTCTACGTCACAATTTCCACGAATATCATATGTTAGTTACGTTTAACAATAACAGGATAAAAAATATCAACTACGGCCGAGTAAATGTCACCTGTGATTATCATAATAATTACATTCTATATGGTGTCTGATATAAATCCCCATATTAATCAAAGCATTTATGATATGACAAGCTAGTCTTTAATGGTTTTTTATTAAATATATATATAGGTTACCTTTCTAAGAACCGAAGAATCAATAAGGAGAAGGTTAAACGTGTATGTATAAATAGTTCGTCGTTCACAGAGGGTGCGTTATCAATCGAAGTGTGGGGCCACCGCTCGGCGGGCTTCAGTCGCTCGCGCGGCAACTGGGAGGTGGAGGCGCAGCAGCTGGCCAAGGCGCGCTCGCTGGCCGACCGCTGGGCCGAGCTCACGCGCAAGATCGAGCTGTGGGTGGAGATACACGAGCTCAACGATCAAGGAGAATATGCGCCGGTCGAGGTGAGATCGTGCATCATTACTCCATTTTAGGTTAGCGTTATTAGATATGGACATTGCATCTAATATATTTAGGTGTAATATAAAACACGGCTGAAGTTTTTCATGATCAGTCATAGACGTGTTGTTACTCGAGAAGAACTATAAAAAGTTGGAACCGTTATCGTTTTAGTCTCTTCGCTTATGAAATCCTATGAACTGGCACAAAACTCTGCAAGTCTTGCTGTTTAACGGCAAAGTAGCCGCAGTGCGCGGTATTGCCGGAGCTCAGCGTGGCGCCCCGCAGGTGGTGCCGCGCGCCGACGTGGTGACGGGCGGCGTGCACCAGCTGCGCCAGGGCCAGCAGCGCCGCGTGGCCGTGCGCGTGCGCCCCGCCGCCAACTCGGGCACGCTGCCCATCGTGTGCCAGCACATCGTCAGCCTCGAGCTGGGCTCCGTCACCGTGCGGTACGCCGCGCTCTGCACTCTATACGTCCTATTATACGTCTCGGCGCATTCGATTAATGCGCTACTTGGCCGTGTTGGTTGCGAGCGCGACTGCCGATCTGGAGGCATGTCCTGGATTCAAATTCCGAGTCGGGGACTATTACATTTTTCTTATTTAGATTTTCTGATAGTTGAGTCCGGAATTGTGCCCGATGTATGGTAATAGGCTTACCGCCTATTCCATAATGGGACGTAAACGTAACTGCTGAGAAATAGAAGTGTATTGCATTCTTCTACCTACCTTTTCGGAGATTACAGGCATGCTACCCTTTAGTTAGTTTACCCGATTGTCATACCAAAATATCATATCCAAGCAAACTTTTAATCTAAAAATTTGCCACTACATGAAATGTGTAAAGATATATTACATCGATAAGAACGAAACACTCCCATTAATTAATAAACATTCTTTACAACAAACGGCCGCAGGTCGCGGCTCCAGAAGCCGCTGGACTCGTACCAAGAGGAGGACCTGGCCGTGCTGCGCGAGCGCTGGAGCGACGCGCTCGCGCGCCGCCGGCAACATTTGCACGCGCAGCTACAAGTAATCCGTTCATTTCGCCGTACTAACATGCTACATTTACTTTTCATAACGAACTACTATTTCATGTATACTCTGTTGATTTTCATTAATTTCATGTATTACAATCGATAAAGTTCTCGTTGCAGAAATAAATAAAAGAAATACATAGCGACTTATTTGTGTTTATAATATTTTAACAGAAACTGGTGAACATGTCGCCGTCGATGAAAAGTGATCGTGACAATGAGCGAGAGCAATCGCTCGTCGAACAGTGGGTCTCGTTGACCGAAGAGAGAAATGCGGTAAGTTTTATGCAAATAATGTTTGACTCGTGTTACTTGTATCAAATTATTTAATTACTAGGAATTTATACAATAGTTGATGCACAAAATTTGTCGATAATTGAAACTTAGTTTTGTGCCATGGAGATGGGTAATCAAACTTATCTTAGTAGTGGTAACGTAATAGAGTCGTTTACTTTATAGGTTTTGGTACCTAGTCCCGGCAGTCCGATCCCGGGGGCACCAGCCGCCTGGAATCCTCCGCCGGGCATGGAACAACACATACCTGTTCTTTTCCTCGATCTCAATGGTATACATATATCTATTTATGTTATGTTTAAATAAAACTTATTTTAACATTTAAAAAAAATCATATAATCAAAGCTACTTCACATATGTATACACCCACCCATACACATGTTAATTTCACCGTTCACTGTGCTCGTCAAGTTTTTGGATTTTGGACACTTGAAATATCTCGGGAATTTAAAATGTCTGTCATTTGTTAAGTTATTAACAATGGTCGCCAACGGTTGCAGCGGACGACCTGAGCACGCACCCGTCGGGCGAGGAGGTGACGGTGGCGGGGCTGCACTCCATCCTGCCCAAGGAGCACGGCAACAAGTTCTACGAGCTGCAGATCCTGCACCACCACGACAAGGACGTGTCCGCCATCGCCTCCTGGGACTCCTCCATACACGACTCGCAGTACCTCAACAGGATCACCGAGGGTAAGGGTAGCGGTATTGGTGTATATGATATTTTTGATTGTTCAAGCATCCGTGGCGTCGGTTATCATCCTCCAAAAATTACGCTGTAGTGTAACAATTTGTGAAACAAGAATAAAGAATGCTATAATCTACGACAACACAAAAGTAAAACGTTCCATTGTAGTTAATGCTAGTCATTGATAAGTAACTTTTAAATTAAAAGTAGGGTTATTATTTAAGGGTAATTATTGAATTTGGTAATAATTGAATTTGCACAATAAAATGTATAATTTCACATTTCAGCCAATGAACGTGTTTATTTAATATTGAAGACAACAGTTAGGTTGTCGCACCCCGCACCGATGGATCTCATACTGAGGAAACGCCTCGGACTCAACATTTACAAACGGCAAAGTCTCACCGACAGGATACGGAAGAAAATTGTTAGGTACGTAAATATAATTGGAAAGTTAAGTTAAATGAATGGTTAGGTCGTATTTGCTTCAGGAGAATTTTGTAAGGAAAATTTAGGGACATAATTTATGGAATTCTATTTTCAGAACTGATCAACTGACTCATACGGGTGTGACCTACGAGGTGGTGTCGAACATTCCTAAGGCCTCTGAAGAACTGGAGGAGCGGGAGAGTCTCGCCCAGATCGCCGCCACCGGCGAGGAGGCCAGTGCAGCCGACGGCGAGACCTACATCGGTTCGTATAGATATTTTGTTGTTGTCATTATACGAGCACATCAGATGTGGATGAACTCGTGAGGTTCGACGCTCTGCGAAATCAGGTGTGTTAGTTATTAAATTAAAGCATCTATAATCTATCCAAGTTAACTATCAAATGAAGGAAGGAGTTCGATAACATTTTGTCGTCTATGTCTCTTGAAATAAAAAGTAACGCTGCACATGGCCGTAACGAATGTCTGACGCGGCGCTCCGCAGAGAAGTACACGCGCGGCGTGTCGGCCGTGGAGAGCATCCTGACGCTGGACCGGCTGCGGCAGAGCGTGGCCGTGCGCGAGCTGGAGCAGGCGCGCGGCACGCACACCGCCACCATGCGCAAGACGGCCTCCGTGCCCAACTTCTCGCAGGTACCGCGCGCGCCGCCCCCCGCACCACCCGCGCGCCCCGCGCCCCCCGCGCGCCCCGCGCCGCCCCTGCGATCGACGTTAATCGATAATTCCCTATTATCGATACTATGCGTTATCGATAGTATACTCGAAATCTACTGTCATGTTTCATTATATGTCTCCGTACGAAATAAATGTTACCGGAAGATAAAACGGTTTATTGGGAATTTTATTTTATGTTCAATTTTGTCGAGGCCATCTTTCACAATCGTCTTAGTAAATGTTGCTGATGGGCTACCATGTTGGCTTCCTTCATTGACTTCATCAAATTTATATGTTTATACCTTCATTTATTGATGATTTAAATTATTATAATATGCCGGCTGTAATTAGCATTGTCACATATAAGTTAACTGAATGACGATTTTGTATTTGATTAACTTTAAATAATTATCGATTAAAGTTTGTCGCATGGGTGGGTGGATTACCGTATTGTTTATGGTGTTGGCGTGTTTTAGGGTGCTACTGTGTCGGTTCTTAGGCAGATGGCGCTGTGGCTCATCTCGAATGATCATTGTTAATACATATTATTATAGCCAATTTTAGCTGCTGTCGCGACATGATATGTTGTATTTAGGCTGATTTATACTTTATACACCATAAAATAATTAAAATCATATTGAACACAATAAAAGAAAATTATGGTTTTATAATAATCTTTTACATTTCCAAATTTAACATAATATCTTTTAAAATCTTCACTTACCTAAAATTAATTTCAGTTATCGGATTTGTATAAATTATTTCAACAATCCTAAGATGTATTTCAAGAATCTATAGATATGTTTCAAGAATTCTTAGATGTATTTCAAGAATATACTAAGATGCATTTCAAGAGATCCAAGAACCGATTCAGTAGAACTTAAAATAATTTTGATAACAAAAATACCTACTCTAGTTGATTGTTCAAATTAAAACACTAAACATGAATTTTGTTTATTAATTATATAATTTTGTTTTCTCAGCATATTTTAGTGACACATGCGTTACACGATCTTTTTTTTCTTAAACACAGCTTAACACAGATTTAGACATTTTAAAAATAAAAAAATATCGAATATTTTTTTTTAATTCACAAGTATGGACGCACGTTTAGGAGACGTCAGGTGTCTTGGACAAGGGCAGCGTGGCGCCAGTGTTTCTGAAACTGTTAGGTTTCAAAATTAGACAACCGTAGTTATAACTCAATATGAATAGTCATTATATTATTGAAATAAATTTCAGCGAGACTATGACACTTTTAATTCTCTTGCAACTAAAATGTATGTACAAAAACACACTCAATTCTCGGTGTAGTATGAATTTAAAATGTAAAAATTCAAATGTGCATGCCATAATTTTTAAACAATGATCATATAAAGCGCAGGTCTCACCCAAGTTGGTGAGACCATAATTTTCAATGTGATTTAAAAAGATGTTTTTTTCTTGTCTTTTTTGCACATTGAATATATAAATAATACTATTAAAACACACGCTACCTTGCGTCTCCTGAAACACGTCTGTGACAATGATAATTTTCAGGGCAGTTTCCCACGACGCGATGCGTTACAAACGATATGCGACGCAACGCGTTATGTCGTACATTACGTATCGACATTGCACGGGCAGGCTGAGAACTGCGATTCGGTGAATACCGACCGAGATGCGAATGAATGCGTTGCACCGCATTGCGTGGTGAGGAAATACACCCTTCAAGAGTATATAATGTTATGTTGCGCTCGCTTGCGGCCGCCTCTGGACCACTTGCTAAGTCTGTGTTGTGAAGCTTAGTACAGCTGGCCACAGTCCAATACCCGATCGATACATAGTAGTTCTCGTTACGCTATGTCCGACTTTGTAATATACCCGACAAAGTTGTTTTTGTTTTGTTGACGTTTAACCGTTTCAGAGTATCGTGTCTGTTGCCCTCTGTATCTCCATTGGTCAGTGAACCTTAACATGAAACTATACTAATACGTAACGCTTTTAGCTAGTCGTCAATGTTATCATATCACTAATATGATAATTATTATTAACACGCTAATAATACTGTCATGTGAGACATCTATGTATATATATTTATATATTTAATGCAAATTTTATTTCAGGTCATATTAATGATTGTATTTTGTTTCATCGCGCTTATAAACACAGTTGAAAAATTAAAGTTTACTTATTAAGTTAAAAGTTTCGCAAATATGAAAATGTATTTAGAATAAACTGCTAGTTTATTATTAGCATTTTTTTGTACCTAGTCACATTGACTATGATAAATTTAAAGGATAATTTAAAAACTTCATAACGATAATTAAATTGTTTTAAGTCTTAGTAGTTATTAAACGAATAATAAAAAAGTAACTTCACGCCTGTAATCCCCGAAGAGGTAGGCAGAGGAATGCAGAACATTCCCACGTTTCACCATTAAACGAATAAAATATTTTTTTTAAAAACAATTAAAACTGATCAACATAACGTGAAACAGTAAGCACCGTAAGCTAGACTACGTCGATGTCGCTAATCGTTGATTTAAAATCTAACCGCTGATCGTTTCCCTACTACGTTGTCTATCACTTAGACGACGCCAGTATTCGCTGCATTGAACCCAAACTCGCTACATTCTCGTTCGATTTCGGTGTATTCTAGTATTATTTTACTTTACAATATAAACCTCACAAAATCCTTAAAAGGAATCTAAAGAGGGTGAACCGGTTAGATATGAAGCGATGCAGTCGGCTAGATTTTAAGTGAACGG
>DWFO01005884.1:0-10229 GCA_018246595.1 Mimoniades nurscia nurscia
CCGAGCCACTACTAGAAAATCTAAATTAGAAAAATTAGTAGTGTCCGACCCGGGAATCGAACCCGGGACCTCCCGTTATGTATATGAAACGACGGAATGTACACGACGACGAATGACGGTATATGTATACACGACTCGAAGTTTCTAGCCACGACTAGTATTCTATTCTAGTATGTTCGATTGCTCAACAATATTTTTACATCTTCATGCCAGATCACTTACGGGGTAGGCAGAGAGTACCGAGAACCAAACCAAAGAGCTGACGTCATCATCATAATTTGTATCAGCATGCATTGCAGTTTACTCCTGGATTTAGGACTCCCTGAAAGATTATGCCTATAATCCCAATACTTGGCATGTGAGTTGGGTAGCGCAGACGTCATGTGCTTCTTCTGTATTTATCACCTTCTACATTTCTGATTCCTCCATCAGCATTCTTTTTATCTGGCCTATTTGTTTAAAACAAGTGAGTCTTGGTCTTTCTTATAATCAAAAAAAAAAAATTCGCTAGTATCTTTTTATTCCAAACTTAATTACTTATTTCACGTTTTACGACTGAAGACTTAAATGAATTACATTCATCGCACGTTGTTGTTGGGAACGTAAAAAAGTTTTTAATCCGCAGGCTATCCGAGTCGTGTCATTCGAATTTGGAGGGCGTTCTCCTGGCATATTTTTGAAAAGTTGGCGCTTTTATTTTCTACGTCGCGCTAATATTTAAGCCACTAATTAAAAAGCAAATAAACATTGCATTTACATTTTTAGACTTTCCAATTTTCTTATTGAGTTATAGTAGTTATAGTTGGTAAAACGTGGGAGTGTTCTACTCTCCTCTACCTACCTCTTCTTGGATAACAGACGTGATGTTACGTTCACGTTTACTAGTTATAGAAGCGATTAATAATAAATCGCATAATAAATCACATAAATAGTTTTATCTTATGTTATTTTTATTTAGTTAAAACGTTAATTTTTTTAAGCAATGGATGCTGAAACTATTGAGATGAATCTGCCTTTAATAGAAAATTTACTAAAACATTAATATTGATTGAACGCCTCGCGGCGGCTGTAATATTTCCGGCAGGCGCGCTGGTCCGACACATCAGCCCTACTGTCGGAAGTGTTTAATCTACCCTAAGAGTTCCGGTTCTTAACGATAACGATACGAAATATTCTAACGATTCTATAAAATAGGCTGGAAGTATAAGATTTTAATTTGTTTTTATATGCTTCGGAAGACACGTTTGACCTTCACTTCCAGTTTGTATTACAAACTGAGAAATACTATAAATAATTATCAATATCATATTAAAAAAAAGTAACATCACGCCTGTCATCCCCAAGAGGTAGGCAGAAGAATGTACGAGTAGAATACTCCCACTATCAATATCATATTAATAAATAACAAATAATCACACAAATTATTTCATACAATTTGGAAATAACATTGATGCCTGACTCTGGTCGAGGTTGCGAGCGCGACTGGCGATCGAGCGATCCTGCGGTCACCTTCCCGGCTCAGGTACTATAGCTTTTTGTAACTAGAGCTTCTAGATAAAATTTCTACTAGCACCTCGGAGTCCGGATTCGTGCCCGGTATTTGACTATAGGCTAACCACCTATTCCATTGTGGGACTTAAACTAAACTTAGGACTTAACTAGAGAAAGGTGAGGACTGAGGATGTACTACACTCCTCTGCCTACCACTTCAGAGATTACAGTCGTGGTGTCAAGTTTTTTAAAAGGGTCAGCTACTTTTTAAAATAGAAGACAGCAATAACGTTTCGAACTAAAAATGTAATGAATTACTTTGTAAATGTAAATTACTTTGTAAAAAATGTAATGAAAGAGCCGGCCCACTAATACATAATGCAACATTTTTGTATGTTACTCGTACGAATAACTAATGAAAAGTTTTGAAATTGTGTTTTTTTATACTGTATAACCAAAGAGAACTGTGACCATAGGGCGGTGTAACATCTCAAACGATCGTAAACAACATCAATCCTACTCGACCCTTTCAAAGGCGATCGCTAGCGAAAAGTTCACGACGTTCTACGCATCGGAGATAAAGTTAAGCGCCCAATTCCGTTAGCTATATTTTTATAACAGCCCTTAAGCCTTATAGGTGACCTGTGCTGTTGTAAAACTGGAGACTAAAGGTAACAGACTTGGAATGAAATAAAACACAAGTTATATTATTATTACATTTGCGTAGAAATTTTTGCTATACGTAATTATAGGTATAGCCTTACAAAGTCGCTTCATATATTTTCTTTGGTTTTATATCGAACCCATCAAATGAGTAGAGATAACGTACTCCCGAAATATTTAATTATAAAACTTTTATGGATAACATACGAGTTTGAATATTCATGTTAATTATTTATTAACGTTAATGAACGAGATATTCAACTACATCGAGAGGCTGCAAACGCGACTTCCAATGGACAAGTCCAGGTTTCGCTTCTCGGCTCGGGCACTATTGGATTTTTCTGACATTTATAATGTGGTTGAAATTTCTAGTAGTAGCTAGTAGAGCCTCGGCATTAGACTCAACACGGTCCGTGATCGGACGTAAACCTAACTTTTAAAGTATGAAAGAGTATTACACCCCTCTGTCTACCTCTTCGGCGATTAAGGGCGCGAAATTACGTTTATCAGCATCTTGAATTTACCAGGTTATTGGTTGTAGTTGATCTCGTAAAACAACAAAACATGAAATAAATATCTGTTGATATATGTGTACTTATGTATACTCGTATGTTCCTCGTTCAGAGTAAATATAGGATGACGTCACGCGGTCCACGTGACGATAATGGTACACGAGTTTTGTTTTATAAAGTTATGAGCGACCAGTTCACCGCTGCTAACTGTGATATATCATGTATCTCCTTTGATTTAGTAATGATATCGATTTGGAGCGTGTGCGATTTGGAGTATATCTTCATATTCAATATTTACACATATCCATTATATTAATATACTATGTGAAACATCATGTATGAAGCTTATACAAAACACACAGGAAGTCTCGGCCGTTTTGTCGCTAAACAGTGTCGCTAATCTTTTTCATTCTTAAGGCAGACCCATGTCCAGCAATGGGAACACCAAAGTACATACTGATCTATGTCATCATAATGCAATATGCCCTGTTTTCTCGAAATTTCCTGGTTAATAATTATGTTAGTAATAATTTTGCTGAAAATCTCCGAAGTTTTCTTGTTAGTGATCGTTTGCTTAGAGAAAATCTGCACTTTATTTCAAGCTCCAATTATTTCATAAAGTTAAAGGAGTTGTTATTTCTGCCCGCCTTAGTTATCCAACTTGAATATTTGAACCCGGAAATACTTTAACACGTGTAGCATTAATATGATTTTCTTAGTTAATATACGGAAATACTCGCCGAACTTGGCGTAAAAATTGCCTGCCGATGTAAATTCTAAAGAGTTTCAAAAACCACGACCCGGGGACTGAAACCGACACCTCTTGATCAGAAGTTACATCCCTTACAACCACACGACCAACGAATCAGTCAAATATATACATAAGACAAATTAGTGCCTTGGTAAGACTTGGAGAAATTACGATACCTTAAGTACATCCATTTTGTCTGTCTCATCCTATGCACGCTTTGATGTTTGAAGTTAAACATAGTAAAAGTTGTCATAAAACCGTATAGCTCCTCGCAGACAGAGTGATGTACAGCAGACTAGTGATGTAACGAATCTCATTTTTTAAACATTCGCGAATACGAATGCGAATATCCGCTACCGACATTCGCGAATGCAAATGCTAATATTCCGTTTTTGTAGAAAATTGCATAGAAGAATTTCTTTTTGTTTCTTTAAATTGCATTATATATTTTTTGGCTTATAAGTTCTAATAAAAATTTAATTTTTAAGCTTGATTGCCCAAAATAAAGTAAATAAATAAATAAAACCAAATTATAATGTAAAGACTGATCATATGATTACGAGGTTAACTTATTTTTCTTGTATAAAAAATGTAAGAAATGCTATTGATTTTATTAAAAGAAAAGATTTGATAAAAATATTTTGATATTGTTTTCTGATACTCATATTCTCAAAACATTTGCAGAAATTTTGCGAATGCGAATGCGAATATGCAAAAAGTTGCAAATATTCGCGAATGCCAATGCGAATATTTTTTACATCACTACAGCAGACGTATAGTTTTAGGTATGTTCCGAGAGATACGTTTCGAGGGTGACAAATAGTGGAAACAAATCCATTCCCATCGTGCAATATGTATGTAGTAGGTTGGTATGTATATTATTGTATATGTCCAGCTTGGTATAGTATAATCTTACCCATCTCCTGAGAATATGTCCACGACCGAACGCAGAACGACAAAAAATATTGACAATGGTAACAAGGGTGAAATCTTTTATAGCAAAAAGTCTATGCAAAAATATCATTAATGCGCTTCTACAGGTATTAATGTCTGATGTAAACATAACACGATTCGCTCTAGTTATTCGGGCGTACGATTGAATTTATGATCTCGGATTGATGCGAGTATATCGTCCTTCCACGTATGAATTGATTCGTCCGGTTAACGTATAAAGTGAGCACAAGTATTATTATCATTATTATATCATCACTCGCAGGTACTTTAAAGGCTACCCTTTAAGGGTCCTAGGAATCGGGTAAATATATTTATATAAGTCATAAGTAAGTATAAGGTCAAATATCTTTGTCCTTACAGACGTAACATGCGTTTTCTATTAGCACACTCTTCCACATTGCATAATCCGGCATTGTGTTGTATCATTCAATTGTTTTTTTTTTCAGATCATATTCACAAAATTTTAGCACCGTCATTTACATTGAAAGCTAAGGTATACTTATGCTTGCGTGTTTTCAAGTAATGACCAAGGTGCTGTTATTCAGAAACCCTCTTTTACTTAAAATGTAGGCACTTCATGGAGTGCCCTCTTTTCATTGCAATTATTTGTTATGGGTTTTCTTAAGTATAGCTGTACGTCTGCTGGAGTGCGCACCGAGCGACGACCAGACGAACTCTACCGAATAAAGCTAAGGTATTTACATATTGTATCGAAATAATATTACGCTTGGTATACAACTTTCAATTACATAGGCTGCTTTTTTTTCAGTATTACAGTTCTTCAGTTAAATTTTTTTCATAGTTACAAAGAATCAAAAATGTATGTACGTTGTGTTTGTGATTACCAGTGTTCAATTGTTTTATACATACAATTCAATGTAATAAATGATAGACACATACATACACAATACAAACAATTGTCTGTATAAATCGCTGTGATAAATTAACAGTTCATATCGCTGGTAGGCATTCAAGACATACTCAAACTACTCGTATCAGTTGCAGTTACTAAGCTGAGCATTGAATCATACTGAATTAGAGTATCAACATGTACTGAAATCACCAACAACTAGAATGTGTGCGTAAGTAATTTACAACAAACAGCTCTAGCAAAGTAAAGGTCAGTAGTAGATATGATTATCAAGATCTCTAAACCTATAATTTACAACCTAAACTTATGAACGGTACAATTAATGGCTTGACTTGTGTAATATGTTTTTCAAATTCGACCTAAAATATAAACATGAATTGGACCATCCTTCTATGAATTTATTGTACTTTATGATGAAATAATAAATTTTAGAGCGTATTGTGAATTACGAATTTAGTATCCAACTATTTCGCTTTCAAAGTCAAATAGTTTTGGCGTATAAAATTGTTTAGTTTTCATATTATTGATAGGTAGTTATTTTTTTAATCTATAAATGTACATTGGAGTAGCACTAGAGATTACATCTGTGACCGCTCCGCTGCACGGAGCGAGTCGGCTAACTTATGGATAAAAGTCAAATATTTGTAACAAAATGAAAAAAGCTTTTCAACACAAACGGTACCATATACATATTTTGCAAATAGAACATTTACTTAGGTTAAACAAAAAACTGCGATACGTATTTCGGATCAAATATAACGAAAACAAACCGCCAGCCTAAGCAAAGATATACTCGAATACCTATTTTATTAAGAATAACAATCGGACAGGTTGTTGTATTGAAATATTGAAATATATATTTGTTAAGGCTATATTCACCTATCCATTCCCGAGAATTCTTTGTAAGGCCCAGGGAAAAGATACCTACATTTTTGAGTCACACTTTTAACAGAAATCATTTAATTTCGTACTCAAAATAGAACAAAACAAGATAGTAGAGAAGAGAGGGATATGTAGAAAGAAAGAGGGAACTGCAGATACCATTTAGTTTCTGTAGCATATAAATAATTAGGGTTAAGCTAAAAGGAAACAAAATATGGTAATATTAATCATCATCTCAGCACTAGTACTAGTATACTAATAGGAACATACTATTCTCGAATATCGTTAACCCTGAAGGTCATAATAAATATCAGCGGCCAGTAACACAAAATCATACATAAAAAAAGCCATAGTCCCGTTGGTTAAACTAATGACAAAAGATTGCTACTATTATTAGATTTATTTTCATATAATCTACATCGCATGTATTGTACATATGTGTATTGTAATGTAAACGTCATGTATTGTACACATTACATAATACTTAAAACATGAATATTTGAAACAAAATGACTTCTGTAAAAATGCAACGTAACTTTCCAACCACGAACAGTTCAAATTCATCTTAAATCGAATCCTTGGAAAGCGGTGGCACAAATTGTCTTACGTCATGTTAGATAAATCAGAACTAAAGTGATTTGTTCAACTGCTTAGAGTGCATGCTGTTTGACCTCGTTAAACATTTGAACTCGAGAGTTAGATTCACTGTTGTTATGTATATACTATTGGAAAGGTAAACTCGTATCCGATACTTGAATTGTAACAAATGTCGAACGTGCAGCAAGATAATTGGGTTGCTAAAAAAATCAATTATTTCCTTTAAAGTTTAGCATGTTTTTAAATATTATTTGTTTAAAATGAATGACAATAAAATATTGAATAATATTTTAGTAAATATATCAAACGATCTTAATGACGGTATGAATAAGTACAGACCTACGTGCACGGTGTTCACCGCCTGATGCAATCGTAATCTTCAGTATTTTTATTTGTACATACTCTAATATGCGAATAAAAACCTGCAACTTATAATATATTTAAAAATACGACGAAAACGTAAGACAAGTCGCAACTGAGGGATTCGCTCCTGTTTTCCGTGTAGCTTTGAGACTTTAAGCTTTTACTTTGACTTTGCGGTAAAGCTTCACAAGACATACAGTGATAAGGTAGACTTTAATGTGTGGTTTTATGGAATACACATACAACTTCTTTTTAACCTGCGATTAAAATAAAAGTACTGTCATGTTTCTAAATACACGAATATTCCATGATCTAAACTAAAACTTTCAACTTGAAAATAAATACAATACAAAAGTGAAAGTGTTAACCAAATTATAATAAGTTAATCATATCGGTTATTTATAACTATTATAATAATAAAGACATCTTAAAGTTGCGTGAAATAATTTAATTCATAATTCCGTATATGACAAGCAGTAATAATACCTTAGGATTTTTTTTTCTTTTATACTATCACAAGATAGTAAGAATAAAGGCTAAATTATAATATACAAAACATTTTTTCGACAGAGAACTCAAATCTCCGATATCACTCAAACTCAAACTCAAAGGATTAGCACGCTGAAGTGGCAATGGGCTGGCCATGTCTGCCGACGAACGGACGGTCGGTGGAGTAAGCGAGTTCTGGAGTGGAGACCGCGGCTCGGCAAACGTAGCGTAGGACGCCCTCCGGCCAGGTGGGATGACGACCTGCGAAAGGCTGCAGGCAGAAGCTGGATGCGGCAAGCCGGCGACAGGGCGCGATGGTGCTTCGTGGGCGAGGGCTATGTCCAGCAGTGGGCGGAGATAGGCTGATGATGATGACGATGATGAAGTCTATTCGATAATTGACGAAAGGTATTAATTGAAAATCACGTCTCTGATAATCATAGTCAGCTTAACTGAATTATTAATCGACTGTATATGTATGTATATGATAATATAATTATTATGTTTATATGTGTACTTATGTACATTGAATATAAGCACTTAATGCTTATATATGTATATACATATGTATTTAATAAGTATTGATATTTAATATGCGCCTACCACACGTAATCACCGTCACTTAGGGTTGACTGGGAGATAATATCAGACATTAAGTACGCCTTTGTATCTCTTGGTATTAGGTGTTACATAAGATTAAAAAAAGAAATACATATACATAAATTTACACTTTAAATTATATACATATATACGTGTTTGCTTAGACAACATTTGTGTATATTAACAATGTTATCACACTGCAAACTTGACCCGAAATCGAAATGACACTAGACAACAACTTATTAGCGGCAAACATTTCGAATGTAAGAAAAGCTGTACAAATACAATTTGTGGTTGTATTTCTTTTCCTCGCAAATGTACTGTGATACCACGAACCCATTTCGTGTCTGTAAATGAATCTTCCGATTCCCACCATTTGTCGAGTGCAGACCGAAATAATCTCATTCCGCGTTGACTCGTTAAGTGCAATTGCACTGTTGCAGGATTTTCTTTTAGAGAACGAGATGTTACGTAGAATTGGGTGACAGCAAATGTTTTACAACATCTTGGCAATAATCTACAATTACTTTCTGTTAGTAATTGTACATATGTATATAACCTTACGAATTACTTCTACATAATATTAAACTGTGACATTTGAAAATTAGAAAATGAATTTGAGAGAAAATAATGTCAGTCAATAATGGAAAGGATGGCTCGTCTCGCTTGCTAATGATTTTATAATGACGTATATAAATCTGCACACGGAATAACAACAACTGTATTTTCCGCAGCATATTATGATGAATCTTATATAGAAATCTGTATTGAATATCTACATATTAAGTTATTAAGGAAATAATCATTATTGTAAGTAATAAAAATATTTTACTTTAGATAATTACACCGGTACACAAAAAAAAGTTTTCTGTACACCAGACGCGACCTATCTAAGGCATGGTTCTTGACCCGCTGAATACGAATTTCAAGTCGGTTTAGCCTGTACACCTTCGAGTTTTGAGTAAATTGCAAAAAATCCAGCAAGAAATAGCGAAAGTTGTATGTTTTAATAATAAAATAATTTTGGCTCTAGGACAAACATAATTTTCATGTATTTTGGACCGTTGAATTGTTATTTCAAGTATAATTAGATCAAAAGCCATTTTCAATTTAAGAAAATTGTCAAATACCTATGAATGTTTTTTTTATTTTTTTTTAAATTTGAAAAGATATTTTATCTTGAGTACATTTAAAAGCTTAATAGGCTTAGAAGCTAAAAACATCTTAACATCTCGCCCGTAACCCCAAAAAAGTAGGCAGAGAAATATAGTGCCCGCCCACATCAAACATAATTTGTTTTAAACGACTATAGTAAATCTTTTTTCAAAGTAGGACCGTATAAAAGCTCATGTCACATTTCACACGATACAGTAAAATTTGAATTTTGGATCACAAATTAGCAAACGCGCATACCAGAGAACTGCTGAAATTCCAGTCTGAATTTCAGAAACGCTGATAATTTGTATGTCACGAAAATCATGGTGTTTTGGTACTTATAACAATGCGAATAGGCAGAGAAATGAACGTTATAAACTAAGCGTGCCAGAACACCAGTATTAAATAGGAAGCTCTTAGTAAACCCACGTTCTAACGTAGTATCAAGGTAGCACGACAATTGACCTAAATTAAGCTTAAACGAAGTCTTTAGTAAATCCGGAAATGGTTTTCAAATGAGATTTAAGGTTGGACAAAACCTAACGAGGTTACGAAAAGTTGTGAAATTACGTCACCGCCAAATACTAGTTAATTTGTTAATTTGTTTTTCGTAACACACAGAGTCTTCGTTCAATGTATATATCTTCCAAAGGCGAGGTTTTAATGAGGTTTGACGGCCAGCAGTTACTTCATCACACGAATGTATCAAGTGCATTCTAATGTTAATGTATAACGATTTAAATGTAACGCAATGGAAATTTGAGAAAGTAATCGATAAAAATAAAAAAAGTAACTTCACGCCTGTAATCCCCGAAGAGGTAGGGAGAGAAATGTAGAACATTCCCACGTTTCACCAGTTACTTTTAAGTCCCACGATGGAATAGGTGGTGAGCCTATTGCC
>DWFO01005885.1:0-10229 GCA_018246595.1 Mimoniades nurscia nurscia
CCGCCTCCCCCGCCGCGTCGCCCGCCGCCTCGCCCGCGCTCAACGACGACTCCAGCGACGCCAAGGTACTGTTGATCTGTCCGCATCTCACCCTACGCACCAATCCCCCCCCCCATCAATCCCTGCAGGCGACAAGAGCATTCGAACCTTCTTAGATAGGCTGCGCTACGTAGGGCACCAGAGCGTCGTAAATAAGAAATTACGTAACGTAGTTATTTGAGTAAATCTTTATTTTTGTTTGATGATATAATAATTACTTTATCAATTTAATATCTTTTAGAAACATCATAAGTTTGGGATATCAAAAGCTTAAACGATTAAAAGATAAAAAAAGCTTAAATAATTATTGAAGCCGATTGAAAAGTTGTCTGATATAAGGATTGACATGGCGCAAGTTGATTCCACGAAAACCATTATTAGAATTGAAAATCATTAGGTATTCGTGGAAACCTAACAATGGACAGACCAAGTATTGGTGCAAATGACTTTTTGCTGTCTTGCTTACCGAACTATTAATATTGCTATATAATAAAATATATATTTACGTTTATACAGAAGAAGGAATAACAATGGATGAGAAAATAACATTCTGAAATTAAGCTAGTTTCCATGCAGATCGTAATCCACAAAGAGATTGTCGATGGACGCTATATACGTACATTTATACTGCGAAATGGGTATTACGTACTTTGCATTCAAAAGTTCCCAAGAAAGAACTTAAAATATTGTCAATAAATTTTTGATCAATCCAACTTGTAAAATCAATCGTTTTTAGACTATTCATTATCATCATCATCAACCCTTCCACTCTTGGACACGATTCTCCTCCCGGAATAAGAAGGGTTATAAGGCCATCTGTAACGCTGGCCAAGATTTCATTCCTATATCCATATACAACTTAATAATTGCCATCCAAATCAAATCAAGGCATTTAAAAGGATCATATTCAAAAAAAGCATCATCCAATTTATCATTTTCACTCCATAGTCAGACAAAGTGACGGTCGCCACGCAGACTGGCTGCAACCCAGTGGGCACCAGCGGCTCGTCCGCAGCCGGCATAGTCTCCGCGGGCGTGGACGCTCTGACCCCCGACCCTCACTGCTACGAGTGCCGCGTGCGGTACCGGGACCCGAGGCCCAGGGATCTCGTTATGTACCTCCACGCTTGGAAGTACAAGGTGACGACCATATTTTATTGACATGTAAACTAGTCCAAGCATGTAGCATGAAAACGATTCCTTATTCACCATAAAGCTAGGGTAGAAGAAGAAACCACTCTGATTGGTTTTGGAATTTTTCTCGTGTTAATTGCAATATTCAATGAACTGTTAATTATTTTGCAAATTTACTCATTTCGGTGCTCTTATGCGTCTAGGGACCCGGCTGGGAATACGAGACGGAGCTGCCCCAGTGGGCGAACGTCGACTGGGAGGAGCCGGACAGCTCATAGTCGTACGAATTTAACGAGCCTCGCGTACGCTTCGCCAACCACCTGTCGACCGGCCCGGACTCCAGCAGAATGTGTGCAAAAAGACAAAAATTGACCACATCGACCCCACCACCAATCCCATCACCACCGACGAGCCCAATGACACCGTGAACGGTGACGATGACAATTCCGGAAACGATACCACGTGATTCGATATTACTAATAATGTATGTGATGATTGTAACGTTTATGATGATATTGATGTTTTGATGAGAATCAGTTGAAGTGGTTTTTATTTTTTTGAAATTTGAATTAGGAAGGCCGCCGATCAATTGACTGTTGATATTGTGATTTTGAGGAATGTTATAAAGTTGACAACGCGAGGCGATAACGGCGAATTTATTGGGGACTCGATTCGAGCTCCCGATGTATGTACGTATAATACTTTAGCTGGCCCGAACGACGACACCGGTAATGATTTGGCTGTTACCCCTTTTACACTGCTGAGGTAAGTTTTATAAATTAACATATAGGGTAGTTAATAAGTATAGGTTATTATTTGTATTATGATAACTATTATTGTGTTGATACAATTTATTGCACACGTTTCGATATCCCCTTTGTTCCGGTGGATTATTTTGTTTCTATTGATTACGTTTCGTTTGGTAGATCGGCAGACGATTCATTTCGTTTCAATTAGATTGTGAAATTTTTGTGTGTTTATCGTTTTGTCTTGTATATGTTCAGTTCCTATTATTGGCCTAGAATGTTCTATGAAGCTTGGTGTAGTTTTTAAATTGTTATATTAGCGTACGGATTTTTTATAATCGATATCCACTATACACCATTGTAATAGATTTTGTATCGCTTTAACGAATCAGGGTTGGAACCACGATCATAAATGAATATTACATGAAACATGGGAATCGTTTTTATTTTCTTTCGTTTTTGGTTTACGAAATTAACATCGTTTTGTTTGGGATAGCTCTTCTACGGAATTCCCAAAAAAAAAATTAACTTATTTGAAATGTTATTTGGAAATCGTGCCAATAGATATTTTTTGCTCGAGAAATAGAGGTCGATAATACTTTTAAGGATTATTATGATAAAATCGTTTGACATTTTCCCCTCATACGTCACGTTGATTGTTACTAAATCTTAATGATGGTTTTACCACCTTTTATAGCAAAAAGGTTTCGCGATTTAAATGCGATTAAATGCGATCTGATTTAAAGTAATCCAGTGATGCCGCCAAAAATCCCGAGGGCGTTGACGTTTGAACGCTTAGATATAAAATTAAGTAAGGCAATCCAAATTAAACAACAGAACGAAAGTCCAAAGTTTCAAAGTAATCGATGATAAAACAAATAGACAATGAGAAAATTCATTCGAAATTTTTTTCCATATATAAAATATCTATTGGTCGAATTTGGAAAATTTATTCGAGCAAATCTTGGACCATTGCTATATTTTCTTATTCTCTTGAAATTATTAACAGGACCACTGTTTTAAATACTGTTTATAGAAAAGCTATCTCTGTAATAATGATACGCGTACTTTTACTCTTAACGCATAAGTATTGATACAATATTATATTAAAAAAAAACTAAGAATAATGAAAAAGTCGCATTTTCTTGGAGACGATGTGAATTTAAGCGAACATTGTCACATTTTGGCTTCCATAGGCTTTTGTAGTGGAATATTTTAAAAATGAGATCATGTAGAATATCGACGATTTTTGTACTTTACATAAATTACTCAGTGTCTAACGCTTAAGAGAAATCACTGTCATGTTTTTAGTTATTTTGTATTCGTTTATACTTCAAATACATCATTCGAGGCCATTGTGATATGCATTTATCTTTGATATCTTAATCGAAATCACTATAATCATTTTTGTGTATCAAAAGACAAAGAATTCGTAATTCCGATATTTCATATTGTTCTTCAATACACTGCGGAACATTATAATTTCGTCAATAATTATGAGCTGTTTTCAATTTGATCATTTCAAATATACTTATTTCCTGTTAAACAATGTTAGTATGGAAACGTTTAACGATAGTTGCGTAATGCAATACAAATACGAATATGGAACTCGGGCTAGCGATTGGTCAGTTTTTGAAATATCGAGCTCCGTGATTGGCGTAAAAAAATGGCGCGCTGATATCGAATGAACTTTTTAACAGCCCTCTTTTTGACACTAAACGTTTTCATATTAATTTTTGATTACTTGAATGAATCCTATCAGTGTGTCTCCTCTGTGTACAACTATGTACTTCTACAAGTAAACCAAAGCAAGGAGTAATTCTCCAAAGACAGTCATGTGAATGTGTGTTGTAAACAGTAAATCCGATTGATTATACATCCAATCAAGTCCTGTAGCAGCATTATTAAAGACATCGGTAAGAATCGCGTTTGTTATTTCAGTTAGTTTTCGTGTTTTCTATTTAGTTTTAAGTGACCATTTTTGTTTTCACCTTTTTTTTCTCAGTGTTTACATACACTTGGATTGTTTATGACATTTGTTGTGCGAGTGTTTTGTAGAATGAAAAAAAAGTTTTATTATAGCGAATTTTAATACAATTTATGTATCAATTGATTCATCGGTCATTATAATAGTGAGTATTATGATATAAAAGACAATTTTTGTGACAAAAAAAAATATTTTCACGAGCTTTCACAAATTAGTTCTATTGAAAATTTATATATTTTTCTTACTTCTAGCGTAGTGAGTAGTATGCGTAATATATTGTGTAGATTTAATTCTTTTATTTATGTATAAATACAAATATATATATTATACGTATTACGGACGAATTTGGAGTAAGCATATGAAAATTAATTAAAAAATATTGTACTGCGCCTAGTCAAATATACAATTATAAATGTATTATCGATTCCGCGAATAATGAGTCATAATAATTACGGATTTCTTTCAATATGAGAATAGCCTGTGCTTACTCCAATTAAAATATTACTGGCAACATTTATATTAGTGATAAATGTTAAATGTGCCATTGCATTATATTGTTCTGTTTTTTAATCAAATATTATATCAATGTATTGGTACTTGTCAGTTTTGGGAACAAATTATACACTTATTGCGGGTAGGTTAACACTCGGTATTGGGGTTGCTATTTGTAAAAAAATATATTCCGGTTGATATTTCTATCAAATTGTTGGGTTTTTGCGTTGTACAATTGCGATCTAGTATTTAAAACCTTTCATTATTAAAAAAAAGTTGGTAACTGGTAATTTTTTATTCATTTTCTGTCTTTTAAAAATATGTAGAATACTTAAGTACTATATTATCTGTGGCATATCACCTGTTATACTAGAGGGATGTTTGAGTGGACGTCATTGAAAATGAAAAAAATATAAATACATAAATGTATTACGCGCGTTTCAAGTGAAAAACGACCGTGATTCTGGAAACATTAAGTGTGATCGATGCTAGTTTCGAGTGCGGTGTTTGTTTTAATAATAGCAGCCTTATCTTGCCAAGGAATAATTTATTCACAATTACGGCTAAATATACTTCATTTACACATAAACCAGTTTTAGTAATTATGTAACATCTAAGTACAGTGTGTTTATTGGTAAATCTTATTTTAAATTTTTATGTTTTAACACAAAAACAGGCTGTTGAATTGTCATGTTAATCTGCCTACGCCCCACCACGATCTAGCACGCAACACACTTAAAGTAGATACTATTTGATGGTATGTAATGTATATACAAGGCATTAGAATGAAAAATGATTTGCCATAGTTTTCGACAAGAATCGAATCCCAGCTCTATTATTGGTGAACGCGTCATTCATTCTAAATCGTAAATATCGTTCGTCGCAAAAGGAAGTACAGACAGACGTATGTCTATTATAATATTGTTGTATGTTTATGTAGTATGTAAGTATATAATATAATAACTGTGTATGTAATACCACACTTGTGTTTTTAGAATGGACAAGGATATCATAAATATGGTGGCTTGTTACATATATGTAAAATTTCGGAGTAATTTCATTTTTTTCAAATCACCTTTTTTAAAATACCGAAACCTAAATGAGGATTATTAGACTCCCAGTTGAAAAGTTACATGAAAAACAATTCAACTATGTCAATATCGTCTGTCTACTTATATAACACTGAAAGTATTTTGTAACGCCATATATTTTTCATAACATCTTCAGCGTCTCCTTACCATTCACTTTGACATTTGTAAAAAAAAATTTTTTTTCCTATTAATACGAATTTCGTATTTCAATTAAATTTAAAGAGGTATAAATTAGCCTTAAATACCACAAAATATTTAGTTTCTTTGTTAAATATTCATTGCATGTTTAAAAAGAATAAATTTGTAAGTAAGGTTTATTTTTGAGTGTATTATGTGTACGTACAAGTACCAAAATTACGATATCATTGTCCTGATGCAGTTTTAACAACGCGACGTAAGTTCAACCTGATTCAACAATATCAAAAGCGTCGTTAGACGAACGGTTACCGACGCTTCGTACGTACGAGTATAAACAGTAACGGCATCGCTGATTTTGGTATCGGCGTATTATTCGTTTTGCTATTCTCAATATAATCTTACGTCATTGTTGTGTTTATTCATTTATTTGTAAGTGGACTTACATGTGCCTTCTGAGAATGACAAAAAAAATTGATAAAAATATGTACTAATGATAAATGTTAAAAAAAAACAGGATGTTTTTCAATACAATTGTTCAGGATGTACGTTACAAGGTTGATTTGTGTAAGCGACAAGTGGTTATATAAAGAGAAGATGGTTGGTACAGTATCAGTAGAATAACGTCATAATATTAAGAAACTAGCCGAGGAAAAGATTTGGTTACAAATACAGTTCACCTGAATACAGACTGTTGATAGCTTGTACTCGTGCAATATGAAAAAGACTTTCGAATTGCTATAGATTGTCGATGACAATGCTAAGCGATCCCACGGCTAGATAACCGGTACCTAATAGTTATCACGAGAGACGCACGGGGTGGTGCAATCTCCCCCCGCTATCTTATTTTCTGTCCAGTTTAAAGGAATGTTGGGTAAATTGGTTACATTATTGAATCTTTTCAAATTTCGACTGACGCTGACACAACTATTTTTAGCACAATTTCACGATATGTGTATTGTATTTTGGTATTACTTATGACAATATATATGTATGTATATTTATTTTTGAACTTTTTTTAATTACCGTTACACATATTATTTCGTTAAGTTGTGACACAGTGAATGACACAATGTAAGAGAGCGACATGACGCGTCGTGTCGCAGAGTTGTAACCGAATGTAAAACAACAATGATAAAGACATTTTGTTATTTTATGTAAGTATTTCGTAATTAAGAGTATAATAGTGTTTCCTTCTTTAGATTCGTGTTATAATAATTCATGTTTCCACTTAAAATTAATTAGAATAAAATTCATTATTGACTTGGTTTGTTTTATTGCTAACTACCCCGGACACCTGCAGTACATACGAATATTTTAATCGTGTCAAAAAATATTGCACACCTTAAACATTTTATCATTCATTCACTTTAAATATATAATGCACCGACTGCAAATTAATTTGTAGGCAAACAAGTTACAAGTAATAATAATAATACATATTACCATTATAATATCGCTTACAAAATTTCCAAAACACGAAATTACAATAAGCTTCCTAACTAGAGTTAACTCAATTACTTCTTATATTTAGCTGAGATGTGGCTTTTAGTCGCAGGAGGTAATAATATATTTTAAAAATATACTATTACATACCTACCGTATAGTTCGCACATAAACACATACATTGTACATATATATTATACAACATTTCCTCGAGATAAACCTCAATTTGACGCGGTATATAAGTTCTTCTTTCACTCTTGTTGATTCATAATGAAACGTAACATCACGCCTGTAATCCCCGAAAAGGTAGGCACTGCGATCCAAATTCCATACTTGCTGATTATTGTTACCTGTGTTAGAGGTACCCACAGAAAAACCTTCAGCTTTTAAAATACACCTAAGGAAGTTCTGGGAGACGGGGGCTCTTGGTCCATAAACAGAGGCGCGCATTTCCATTACACTATTTTAACTTGATACATATCGTATATACCCATATAATGTAATGTTACTTACATTATTACTTAGTTAGAAACATCATACGCTCGTACAAATGTTTAATAACCTGTCAGTCTCTTAATGCTGTCCCAACACCTACAACAAACAAACGTTATGCGAGTAATTTCTGTACGAACTAAAACTCGCGATTTCCTGCCGAAATAAATACTGTTAACTCAATCTAATACCATAGTTCATATTATTATAAAAGTGAGGAACTAAAATATTCGCATTTTTTTGTTACTTATTGAAGCTTTTTTTTAATAATAAATTACACAACAATATGTAACATCCAATAAAGCTAAACATTTATTACTACATTATCTGCCAGCTGCCTCAATCCCACTATATGACATTTTCACCAAACATTATCAATGCGTTGTTGAATTTTTAACATTAGTGAATATCACTAACATGGTTTAGAATATTAATCGCCCAATTAACCAATAATTAATGAATTAATTAAATCTAAATATCCATTACATGATTGAGTTATCACCCTTAAGGTGTTATATCGTCTACGTCTCTAAAACTCATAATCATTGCTGACAACAATTCGCTTTTTAATAAACACCGTACCTTCAACGCATCAAGTTGACACACTAATATAAATATATTAGACTGAATCGAACACCTAGCGGAAAGTAAAGTATGTTTTTCGAAAGCTGGATGAATACTAAATTTGTAATAACCATACAACAATTTTACATTTACCGTTGAGGTGATCGACTCTCACCCTTATTCCTTTCATGTTAAACTCTATAAAAACAATTTGTGGTCGCTTTGGCCGCGACCGTCTTGGGGTTTTACCCTATGAGTATGAAGACGTTTTACGTAAGTAGAATATAGAGTGGGTCGTTCCTCTGCCTACCTCTTCGGAGATTACAGGCGTGATATTACGTACGTACAAAATTAAATCTTAGCTACAATTCTTTTTTCTTTACTATATCTTGTGGAAAATTTCATTCTGAATATTGGTAAAGCTTTGCTCTTCACAGAGCATTGGTAAGTGTGTACAATGGTGAAAAAACAATAAAGTATTCATAAAAATAAAGAAAATGTAATCGTCTATACAGAAAACAAAAATACAAAAATCGATGAGCTTTTTATGGAAAAAACTCTTGTGTTGATAAAGTTAAACATTGGGGGCGTTTACAAACGCGAACTTTACGTTTTACAGACCTAAAAATCTAAATAAACCCAATTTAGACCTTATCCCATTCGGGTAAAGTGAAATTTCAACAAAAACGCTGTTACAAATGTACACAACAAAAGAAATTAATTCCGTTCAAAGATTTTCAGGTAGCCTGGAATCAACAAGGTTGTGTAAGATTGCGGAGGCTATTAAGATAAAGGTAATGCTTAACAGCTGAAGGTAAGTCTCTGGAGTTAGTTTGTTTAGATATAGGTTTCGTTGTTGGACTTAGAAATAATAAAGATTTATTACCTAAAATTGTCCATACGAGTTTCTTAGGTGATAAGAAAAATAACAGAGGCAAGATAAAGGACGCTATAATCTCCAATGGCTACCAAGAAATCGACTGAGCGAAAGGTCTGCTCCCCTTTGCGATTACGGTCGGATGTCAATGACCTCAAATAAGCACACAACGTTCAATGCATTTGTTTCTTACTTTATTCGCTACTAAATATGGGAATTATGCAAGCCCTAGTCTGTAGTCCTGATACCGTTACAGATTGCAAACGATTGTATTTAAGCATAGCATTGTAGACATAGTAATAATAATAATATCATAGTATTTTTAACATTTTTTATTTGAAGTTTTCATCAAGTTCTTTAGTTAACAGCTTTCAAATCAATACCTCATGAATTCGTACGTGAATGTTTAAAGTAATAAGTAAAATCTGAAAGTCTATATTTGATGTAAGCGGATATAAGAATAGTAAAGTAGGTAGACTGGGTACGGTTGTGACAATTTTCATTTGACAGCCAAAAATTTAGTTCGTATTAAAGTTAACAATACGAATTATATTTTTTATTGTGAAGCGTACATTTTACAACGTATAAATACTTAGATTTTATTTATATGTAACATGCGTAACTCATGGGAGCAAGTTAGAAAAAAAAAAGAAAATGTCACAACCGACCACATGCCCGGGGCGTTTGTGACAGCGCCTGGGGTCGATAATGACAGGTTTCAAAAAACACCAAAATGGTTATCAATCACTTTTCTTATTAGCAATATCTAAGAATTCTTTTCGTTTACAATAATACCGATATTTATAGTACTTACTACAATCAGTCTTAAATCAGCCAAATCAACAATTAGTACAAAAACAGCAACTAGATAAATCTTATAAAAGCTATATCACAATCGCCTTCTTTAAAAATAAAAACTTTGTCTTAACTTTGACAACATAGCAATACATTTATTTTAAGCTATATATCAGAATCAACTTAAAAGAAAAAATAGGAGTTTTAATATCCTAAACATGGAAAAAATGAAATGTTTTCCATTTTATATTTGGAAAGTAACTTTTTGTAGATTGGAGTCTTCATAGTTATGACAAATATAATGACGTCTACCCTCTGTGCACTCAAAGAGTTGTTTTGTCAAACTTTGTGGTATGCAACATACCCCATGTACCCCACCGAATGTACAAACAAACAACCGCAACAAAGACATTCGATTAAATTCGTGCATT
>DWFO01005886.1:0-10229 GCA_018246595.1 Mimoniades nurscia nurscia
AGTCCCACGATGGAATAGGTGGTGAGCCTATTGCCATGCATCGGGCACATATCCCGACTTCGAACCATTACTAGAAATCTAAATTAGAAAATTATAATAATAATATTCCGGGACATCTCCACACACGGCCATTTAATCCCAAAGTAAGCATCAACAGAGCTTGTGATATGTTAACCAGAAAGAAACCAGAGAAGTGTTGTAAGTACACTCCGACGTTTCAGTAACGTTTACGTCCCTGTATGGAACAGCTCCGTGTCGTAATGTTCGTGTCGGGGCGGTGTAAGAATACGTTGCCCGACCCCATTTCGCAACACAACGTGTCGTAAGAGGCGACTAAGCCAGCCAGGCGCTGGCAGATCGCAGTATGGCGCGGCCTGTATAGGCACAGCTAAATGCCCTGGCCGCCTGTGGGCAGCAGTGTAAGGCGATGCAAGAAGTTACAATCAATACCCAACCCGAATGCCCAGCGTGGGGATTATGGGCATATCCATCCATGGGACGCCTATGTCCGGCAGTGGACCGCAACAGACTGATGAGGATGATGATGGGATAGGATGTGATTATTTTGACATATACCGGGCACATATCCAGACTCTACTAGAAAATCTACAAGTGCTCATCCGCGTTATTTAAACCCAGGACCTCTCAATCGGCAGACGCGCTTGCAACCAACACGACTAATGTAGCAGTCAAATCCATATTCTGAAACAAAACAATGTGCAAAATCGTCCTCGTCAAAAAGAAACTGTTACCAACTCGTGTGTTAGTATAACCCAGTTAGAAAGCCTATTTCACACTGGTCATTGTGCGAATGTTATCGTATATGCAACTTTGTTGTTCCTGTCCTGGATATGAACTGTTATGCGTGCATGTGTGTGTTTGTATGTTATATTTGAATTCTGTTTTTTCAAAAGGTTTAATTGGGAAACGGACTGGAAAACTAAAGTAACTCGTATTAGGTTTTCTCTTTACTCCGGAGTTGAGTAACTTCGCTCATGTACTTGGTTACTCCACATAGGGTTGAGCATCATGTCCATAGTCTTAATTACGATTTACGCCATTTGGACGTGAAAAAATAAGAAATGTGAATGATTAAAGAAAAATGGTAAAGAAACCAAAAAGATGAATAAAGTTTTCTTAATAAAAATTTACCTAGCAGTAATAAAATACAGATTTATAGTACGATTTTTTTATTATTATTACATAGTTTTCTTTGTGGATCCCTAGTGACGTGCATTATCAATATCGCGGTGGCCGTAAAATCGCCTTTAAAGCATTTATAATAAGGGACAATTTCCCTCGAACGAATCGCTAGAACACCCACGGAGGGAACAATTTTCTCAATGACATGAGATATAATGTATTGTTATATATTTTCTGATCATTCCCTGCAGTGACACTCGCGACAACGACACTCGTTATTGAGACATTTTTGTGACAGATTGACGTTTAGTGACAGATTCAACGGGTGTTAGTGAGCTAGCGGTGCATTCAAAACAGTTTCAGCGGGAAATAGAATAGAATGTTTTCAGTGGCAGTTGACGGGTTAATTTTGAAAATGTATCTCGAATTGGATTTTCCAACCCTACTCGTTTTTAAGAAGTGGTATTTCGCCTTTGCTACCGCGCCTACGTATTTTCACCTTAGAGACAACAGGATACTCCAGTAATTTAAAAATCATCTGCTCCTTTGAGAATGACATATCAAAGGAGTCCATCTATTTTCGTTTCGAAATACATATTACCATCGGTTATACCAGATATTCTCAAACCATCTTAAAGCGAAATTTAATACTTACTTATATGTTTTGCAAATGGTCACTTAACTAACAACTGACCGTAATTTCAGAATCTATTCTACTAATATACGTACATATGTTCAAGAGAGGATTATGTATACTTCGTAGACACTTAACATAGTGTTATTTTCTGTGCTTCAACCTGAGGTTGTAACTACTACCTACAATGTTTTCTGTTAATGAAGAGCCCTGAATTTTGTTATTTTTATTATAATTACAAATAATAATAATAATCATCATCATCACCCTATCTCAGTCCACCGCTGGGCATAGTGCCTGGCATAGTGGGCGCTATCGCAGTCTTTCTCCGTCTCGCCGCAACCAGCTTCTGCCTTTCGCAGATCGTTAATCCACTTGGCCAGAGGGCGTCCTACACTGCGTTTGGAGAGCCACGGCCTCCACTTCAGGACTCGCCTCCTTCACCGCTTATCTGTTCTTCGGAAAATATGCTCAGCCCATTGCCACTTCAGCGAGCTAAACGTTTCAGCTATGTCGATTACTCCGATTCTCTGTCGGCTAGTATCATTTTTTGATCCTATCCTTCAGAGAGACTTGGAGCATAGCTCGCTGAGTGATTTTGAATTGGTGGACTAATAATAATAATAAAAGTTAAGAACAAAATTTAATAAATTCCACGGTTTAATGATTCATAATATCACAGTAGAAACATAATATGTATTACAACTACCGTAAACAAACTCCCCGTTCATGCCGAAGCGACAGATAACAAACGGATTCCATTCATTCGTTCGTTCATTCATTCGCTCATTGCAGTTCTAATGACAGTTGTGGCTTCGTATTGAACGATCCCTTTATCGTGCCGGCCTCAATGGGATTTGAACTGCCACCAACTGAACAGATACGGCCAGTGTCTGTATGAAGGCACTATTGGAGACATGTGGAAGATAAGGAAATATATGATTTATTTCAGAACGATGTTCATTACATCTGAGTGGTACGTGATTATGGACGATATTGTACGTACGAGATATATTATTGGTATGACTATGACTGGTCCGGGAAACGAAGGAGCAGCAATAATAATATAATAAATTAATTTTAAAATGTACTCAGAGTACTCGTCATTGCAACTCACAGTCGATTAAGCGCTCAGTGGGATACGGATGTGCTTTATATTATAAACTTATTAGGTATGTGTGAGTAACTGCATGCATGAGGTAGATACAAAAATGTACATATGCGACGCGAGACATTACAAGTGATAATAAAAATTTAAATTAATTCACTTTGTAAAAGTACAACTACAAAGTCTGGTCTGTTTAGATAAACATGTGATTGGCAATGTTAATCTCACAATGAAGTTGGATAAAATATTTGTATCAATCAAGTCGGGTACAATTAGTTTTCAATCAATTCCAACAAAATTGGGTCACGCAAAGCCTTTTCTTTTCTAACAGCACCCATTACTTCCAATAATGTCACGTTAGGAATATAATATTAAGGGTTGCACAGAACGCGTATGTATGTATTGCCGTTTTAAGCGTCTTCACGATAAAGGTTCCATATAAGACAAACGTGCGGTTATAGAAAATCTGATTTATCCGAGTTACAAATGCAAAATTATGGATACCTTATATTTACACGTCCAGAATATCCGAATAGATTGTCAGTGACAGTCACAGTGTCTTTTAGATAAATTGATTCGCGCTGGTGAAGAACCAAAGATCCGATGCGATCCACACGGGGTAAGTAGGTACTCGTGCTGCTGAAAGTACACTCGAACCCATATATCGCGTATAGATAATCAAAGCTAATTCGTAGTTTTTGAACCGTGAAATTAGCAAAGGAGTGACGAGGAGGAGATCGCTGCTGTAACACTGTGTACATAAAATTAATAGAGTCACCGAAAAGTGAACTTTAAAATTGATCTAGAGCGGATTTGTTTTTATATCTACTGAAATAATGGTACAATAAAAGATAGTTTTTTATATCTATAAGGAAAAGGAACCAAAACGTTTTCGATATTTATCAAAATATGTAAAAAAATACTTATTCGAACTTTTTATCGGCGCAAGTGCACGTATATATGTATTACGAATGTAATTCTACAGCTAGTGTAAAATTTTCGATATAGTTTCATATTTAAATGTGTTTAACAAAGTCCACTTTTTATCAGCCCAAGTGTACGCTTATAACACGATTGTTAGCTATTAACGAACCGTGACGAAGTGAGAAAGCCTAATGAACTGACAAGTCATTTGAGAGATGTAGAGAACAAAGAGACTAATTTTTTCGAACCTTTTTCAAATCTCAACGGCAATGTGTAAAACAAATTCAATTTAATTTCTCATCGTAGCGATCACAGATGCATAGTAAATAACGTCTGATACTTTTTAAGGCTTCGACCAATTTCGCCTAATTTCATACGCTAGTATATGCGTGCCGCTGAGGTAGACTTTCAGATAAAGAAGGCTGAATGTCATAGCATACCATGCTGGCCAAATTTAGGCTGTGCAAACTTCATACCATACCTATCATAGTTCTAATCAACATATATCAACTAAAATATTATTGTACCCCAGCTTCCCCTCTCTTCCGTATGAGCCACTCAAAACAATAGTCGTACATTGCTGTAAAGTTATCCAAAACAAGCCCTCATCTGTTTAGAACGCGATATAAACGAGGTATCAACTGGCTTTAACAAACAGTCCTTGTTCCGGGAAGCCGGGGTGGGTTGTTACAAAGATAGATAGAATAAAAGTGAGCCGCCTGTGTAAATGGATTTGGTAACGATCTCCTAGTACCGACAGGCTGCAAAATTGAAGTTACGATATATCAACTATGTGCCACATAGGCGGCTAATCGTTACTCGGACACTAATTTAGAAAAAATGTTTTATCTATAGGTACTCAGTCTAACATGAACGGTGATAGGTAATTAAAATATTTATGCATATTGTAAAGCTTAGAAGTCGAAGACTATTTATTAACCTAATTAAAAACGTGACCTCAGTCCTGCAACGAAAAGGTAGGCAGAGAAGTATATAAAACTCCCGAGTTTCACCAGTTACAATTTGGTCCCACCATGAAATAGGTGGTGAGCTTGTTGCCATAAAGCGGACATATATCCAGACTCCAAGCCACTACTAGAAATTTCAAGTGGGAAATCTATTAGAAAAATCTGAAACTCCAGATCAGTAGTGGCGATTGCAACGACTCTACCACCGAGGCAGTCGATCCAGTTAAATAATTCGAAGATAAACAACCCAATAAATTAAACATGTAAAATTTAGACTCCTTCCGAATGAAATGTTTTCAATATTTAAAACATTACGTTCTATATTTCAAATGGCCAAATATATCAGAACTGCCAATAACGTCTTATAAATATTTATCGTATGGGAAAATACAATAAAAACCTTAATTTATACAACGGAAAAGTAGGAATTGATCTGTGTATGTAAATTATTTGAGAGCTATAATAACACGGGAATTTTATAAAATTTTAGACGGCACAGGAAAGCTTGATATGGTGTCAATTTGATGTTCCCAACGGTGAATTTTAATGACTGTACTGAATATTGATGAAAAATTCAATGAGCCTAAAATTCCAACACCTCATTCGCCGTTGGACTCAGCGGCGCTCGCTTGTTCTGATCGTTTGCATCGCAGGGAAATCACATCGATAACTCGAGCGCAATAAGAAAACAAATTTGACAAAAACAAAGTAAACACAATTTAGAACCCATCAAACGCCCAAAACAGCCTATCGGTCGGGGAGACCGGGGCGGGTGGTTGCGAAGATAGATCGCAGATGGAATAAAAGAGCGAGCGATTTCCCCCGAGGTACTTTGGCTTGTACAAATGAATTGAGACAATCTCAAGTATCGACGGGTCGCGAAACGAACGCTACGCCGACACCGTGGCCTTGTTTACAAAAAAAACATATGTACGCCTGTACAAGACAGATGGAAAAGTAAGAAAAAAATACATAGGGTTGATAACACGTTAAAAAAACTATAAGCTAGATAACATTTACTTTACGCAATAATCTACATACATTTTGTATCTATATTACCTATCAGATTTTAGAAGCAAATCGAATGATGATTACACTTCGCCATTAATCCCTATAAGTACATATGTATAGTCAACTAGCAATACAGTTGTACACTACGCCGCCTTGCGTAATTGCGAATCCATTGAGATACGGATTAGTGGATCACCGGCGTATCGTAAGCGTTTAAATAATATCTACCAGCTTCTGCAGGGTTTAATGACCGATGTCTACGATAATTATACATACTATTCGAAGTTGACTATTAAATTAAGTAATAGCATTTTTCTGTATTTTATATTTTTTATTAACATTACCAATTCCCTCTTTTAAATTAGCCCTGGACCCGGTGTGCAAAGTATATGTACATATCATATCAGCTGCATTTTGTTGCGGTCCAATTTTGCACGGTCGTTTTCAAAGTGCACGTGTTAAACGTGAAATAAACAGTCTTTCGGAACTTTCCCGAAGCGCTATGATGAGCATGCTTTTTAAAAACTAGTCGTCGAAATCTGGTAACTCATTAACCATTCCGCTGGTATTTCATATATTATCTCTATAAGACTTATCCATCCACGTGGTTATAGATATATCGATGCTACGGCAATGCGGATTGTTAGTTATATCGGTTGATATTTTATATTCTTTTTGAGGAGCACCAAGAAGGTATGACAAATTCTTCTCAACTATAACAACAGGAGCGAACTGCTCAACTTGCTATCCGTAACAGGGACGAAAAACTGTACGACACTGCGCGTTGCTTAATTTTACGTATCAAAAATAAAGATCTCTAATAACTGTTATCCATCCCCATTTGCTACCTCAACCACAATTATTTTCTTCTTAAACTAACAAAACATTTCCGAAACTATTACAACCAATGGCAATGATTGTCATCCCTAAACGGTGCAGGAACAATGCAATGGAATGAGTTGCCGATGACCGGAACGCTGTGGGTCGTTAATGAATAGCAGCCAGGGGACTCAATGGGAAAGATGAACTGAAAATGAGAAATAAGATCATTTTTTGTAACCGTCACCCCATTATACCCGATCATGTTTACAGTGTAATAATAAACATATAGAATACGCAACATTTCCTACAGACAATACTAAAACAAGAGCGAACATAAAATAACATAAGCTTCCTGCAAATTAGTGTCAATATTTTTGATGTACATATATTTTTGATGAAATTAACCAGTTGCAGTTTCAGCGAGAAGTTTTATACGGCCCCAAAAGTGTGGTGCAAACAAATTTCATTAAAATCGCATCTCACTCACAAACGCATCCAATTTGAAATGAGTGCGATAATCATTAAATTTTATCCTAGGGCATAACTAGCGGGCGAGACGGTCAGCGAAACGAAATGGCCCGCAGTGCACATAAATCTAGGGCCGCTAACAGCTTTTTGCACTTATTTTGCTGTCGTTACTGAGTTATTGAGATGTCGCAGCATCCGAAGCGGTTTTGTTTTCATTATCTAGGTGCGAGAGGAGCGAGTGAATGACCAGCGTTTCTTTCTTTTTTGCACCCATTGCCTATTCCAATTTGTCGCCTTGTAAAAGAGTGGTGGTCCAACGGTACTTTTATTTATCTGCTTCTTTGTATTTTAAAATGTGACCTGCCATTTTGTACACAAAAATCTAACAGGATTAGGATGAATTAAAAATGATGTTTTGAGCCTCTTGACTATTGTTTTACTAAACATGTACTTATACTGAATAATCCTATTTTCTATCATTATCATCATCAACATATTAAGTTCACTGCAGGACGTAGGCCTCGCGTGAAGGGATGTTGCCAATAACCGTCACACTGAGCATGTTTTCCAAATCTTGTTACAATCTAATGAGAGAAACTGTAATATAAATTAAATAGCTTTTTATAGTAGGTACATTCGACAACATATTTTCATCAATGCATTAAAATATATAAAGAGATACAGTATAGCTTATCCCACGAATCAACTCTACATAATACTCTCTATAACTATCAACGTAGATCTCGTTAAATGGGGGAGGCCGTTAAAAGCTTCAAAGGCTTATAAACATTGCTACTGAAAAACAGAAAAACCAAACATTCAAAGTGGAAACTAGAGCAACAGGTAGGTAAGAGCTTAGTTAATTTCCAACTGAAGTTATAGTGCGAATGAAAAAGGCAGAAAAAGAAAACGCCGGTTGAAGTGAAATAGATGTTTACATTGTTTTTTTATATATCGGTACTGTAAAAAATGTTGCATTCAATCTGATGTTAAACGTTCCGAAGCACCAACAGCTCTTGGAAACGCCACTGTGAATTTGTTTGACAACACCAATTTTGTGCAAAACTTGAAATTGATATAGAGAACTTCGTAGTAACAACTTTTTAGCAACACTCAAAACTTCCAAATTTAAAAATATATTATTCATTATATGTATATCATAACGCCAGATGAGCAGACCCGTAAAGGCGGGGTAGACAGAGAGGCCCGAGTCGGAAATTTCTCTATTTCCACAAACCTGGCGTGCTTCTTCCGGACATTTTACATTCAAAGAGAAGTTTCAAAGAGTGCCCGATCAGCCAGTATCTGGCCTACTTGGGTATGATACATTATTCGCTTATCGTAAATTGAATTTAGCTAATGATTAATCAATTAACAAAACTAATTATCGACGTACAATTCTGTACAATACAATCAATTAGCTTTAGCAAGTAAATTCTGCGCTACTAATATTAACAATTTAGACCTATTTCAGAGGTTATAATCGCCAATGGCCGATGCGGACCGAATATAATATTCATGTGACGTCATAAATTTGACAACCCTATGTACGTATGACGTATGACCTCAGAATTGAAACGTATATTAATATCCTATTAACACGTGTGCAAGTTAAAGATATAAGTATCGTAGCTCGAACCCTGGCACATCCTGAAAAGTGGCCCGTAAATAAACATGAAGTATTAAGACCGCTTATATGTAGTAGCAAATAATGTTCCAAAATAATCAATGTTAAGTATACAATAACAAAAATAAAGATGAAAACTGTGCAATGAGTAACAAGAATTCAATTTGTAGAGCGTGCAACGTAGAGGTCTATTATTGCTTGCTACGGATACAGTACTAGGTACATGTATTAAAAAAATTATACCGTGCCGTTGAATAGAAATAAAAAGCATCTTTGAACAAACCACATATGCCCCTCTATTCTCACTCTTAACTATGAGGAGCCTGTATGACGATACGAAGACATAATAATATAAATAAAATAAAGCAATAAACATACATATAATGTACTAAATACATAGTTAATCAATAACAAAGATTATACAACCAGCACCAGAAAAAATACACGTACTCATAACAAAATTTTCAGGTCATTGTCTAGCAGCCAAGGTCATTAATATTAAAACACAAACCCAAGGAGTCAGTCAGCGGAAGACAAAAACATAACTCATATACACCGGAAAGAAAGCTCAAAATTGATTGATTGGCCTTCTACAGATCATAGATTGTTAATAACAATACAATTAAGATCTTAATATTAACTATTGATTTTATGTTTATTACAATCATCCGCTATGTGTGAAAAAGTAACACCTATAAATTCTTACTATATAACATGATTTAAACATTACAAAAAATATCTTATTGCTAGTAGCATTGTGATAAGAACTGTAAGAATACAATAAAAACCAAAGCTTTGGTAGGGATCAGAGTGGTTTCGGGATGATTTATAAAACTTGATACGTGCCGTAGTATGCAACGGAGCGAGTACTTACTTAAGTCAAACGTTGACCCTATATATATATACATATAATAAAAAGCAAAAACAGAACAACAAGAAATATGATATAAGCGGTGAGATATTTTACTACGAGAATAAACCAACAACTCTTAAAATTGAATCCAAAAAATATTACAGATGAAACAAATAATAGAAATAATATACAAAGAACAAATTGGAGAACGAAACATTGAGAAATAAAAATAAATTAGAAATTCAGTGAGATTTATATCGATTATATCAAGTAGAGAAACAACACGCCAAACTTGAATCCTAAAAAAAATTAGTCACAAAAAAGGAAACGATAAAAATGAACATCAATGTACAAAAGTCAATAATATGAAACATGAAAGCGTTATCAAGAGTCCAATTCGCTGAGCGCCCGACGATCGCACAGTTCCGGTAACTGTTATTGCTTTTCGCGGAATTAGCAATTCCGCACCGAAACATGCCTGAATATTAAACTGTAAACATTACTTGAAAATATAAGTCACATTAGAACTGACCCAATCGGCACCATATCGAGAATATGGAAAGGCGTATCAGTATCTATTTCGATTAATCGATTTACATGACTGAGAATTAAACGGCTAGACTCACGTATGTTTTTCGGGGTGGCCCGACTAGTTTCGGACCTGTACGAGG
>DWFO01005887.1:0-10228 GCA_018246595.1 Mimoniades nurscia nurscia
TTGCCATATACCGGGCACTTATCCAGACTCCGAGCACACTACTAGAAAATCTAAATTAGAAAATTTTTAGAAGTGCTGGACCCGGGAATCGAACCCAGGACCTCCCGTTCGGCAGTCGCACTTGCAACCAACACGACCAACGAGGCAACGAGTAAATGTGAAAGTAACAAGTATATATGATATGTTTTGACGCATTGACACCTGAATTGCTTTTGATGAATTTTTATATGGAGACAACTTGGATCATGGTGAAGAATATATTTCTTTTTAAAGTTAGAACTGAATGGCAATTATTTCTATTTGTGTAAACAAAGTTACTGTTAATTCAAGTACATATTTAATATGATTTTCAATGTAATATTAAGTTAAAGAAACATGTTTTACAGGCCAGTGCCTCATATGCTTGAAAGAAATATGTAAGTATATTTTACATTTTTGCTCTATGGTATTTAGTTTTTTTGTTTTTAGCCAGTAGAGATGCAAAAATATTAAAAGAAAACATTGATTGAAATAACCAAATAATAATTATAATATTGCAATAACATGAAATAACTTGTTGATGTAATAACTAGTGTAATCTCATTTGATTTCAGTCCCACAATGTTAAGTTCAGCACATGCATGGCAGACATTCCTTCATGGAATCCAAGTGTTTGTCAGCTATATGTTGATGTTGGTGTTCATGACATACAATACATGGCTATGTGCTGCTGTTGTCTTGGGTTCAGCTACAGGATACTTTCTCTTCGGCTGGCGGGAATCTGTTGTGGTGGACTTCACAGAACATTGTCACTAAGCCACATCGTTGTCAATGACCAGACTAGTATTATGATGCTGCAGCTGTCATGTAACCTCGCCACTAGAACTCAAATGACTTATATATTATTATCATGTTTTAAGAAGAAGCCCTTTTGGGTGTGTGATTTATATGTACAATAATTAACTATATACATTTGTACTTGTAAGGTTTAGGTTCTTAGCACATTACATATGCTTTCGAGAGAAATATTACTTTTTACTGTTACTATACAATTAAAACTGTTAAAAGTTACAATAATAAAATGTATACCTAAAGTTAAAATCATTTTATGTTTCTGATGTGCTCGATGATTGGGTTTGAAGAGAAAAATAAAATTAATTGGACCAATTGATGCTAAATACAATGTTACAGTATATTCCGATTGTCATTTATAATAATAACTATTTGCATCTACCTAGGACACTAAAAGTAGGTACCCTTTATATGTAGTACACCATAAATGATATTGAAAATACATAAAAGTATGAAACATAGTGATAGGTCACTCAACTTCTCCTGTAAAAGGAAATTGCAGAGTTTGCTCAATTTAAATGTGGAGGAGGAGATGGTGGTGCAGAGGCCTCTTTTTGGAAGGTCCATCATTATTTATACTAACGATTGATGTACATGTATTAACAGATCCAATTTATTTTTTCACTAAAGCGATAACAATAATTGTTAACAATTTATGTTCTTCCAATATGTAGAAGACTGCCTCGTTGGTCGTGTTGATTGCAAGTGCGACTGCTGAACGGGAGGTCCTGGCTTCGCTTCCCGAGTCGGGCACTACTAAATTTTCAATTTACAATTGGACTTCAAATTACAATTGGACTACTCCATTTCTACAACAATGGATTCGACTTTGGTGAATGTCGAGAACACTACACGACAAGTGGGTGACTAACGTGGTACCATGTTATTTCACTCGCATCCACACTTCTCTTCATGTACGTAAGAAACCACGTGGATTTTTTGCCGCGGCTGCATGCAACGGTGCACGGTTCGAGAGTGTGCGGATGTATTTATCACTAGAGCAGTTGTAAATGCGCGAAACGTAGGTGATGTGCGCACCTTGTGGATTCCCACCATTACATCTTTTAATTAGTAACATTTATTTATTATTTTAATTAGTAACAGTATCATCGGAATAGTGGCTCTGGTAAAAAGGGAGTCCTGTAGGTCCGTAATCCCTACATGGTACTACTGATGGCGCAGTGTAGGATGTCCCTACCTACCCATCAAAAAGCTTAGGTCCACTAACGAACATAGACCTCCCAGGGAGCTTTTCGCCAATAATTATAGTTATTAATTGTAACATAAGTATATAAACTGCCTCATTGGTAGTGTTGGTTGCAAGTGCAACAGGTGAAACATGGGAGTGTTATACATTTCTCTGCCTATCTCTTCGGGGATTAGAGACGTGATTTTACGTAAGTATATAAAAAATATTATTTTATGAAACAATTCATTCGGATAATTAAATATGTTTGAAAAACATTGGCACCTTTAAATTTAGGTCACTACACACTGACGATAAAATAGTGTAATTTAGTTCCTTTAAGTTTACGTTTCACGTTTTTGCAGCTGTGGATAGAAAACATGAAATCAATTTACTTAATTTATTTCTCTAAAGGAAAAATCTATCAATCTCTATTCTCTGCCTCGTTGGTCGTGATTGTTGCAAGTGCGACTGCCGATCGGGAGGTCCCAGGTTCGATTCCCAGGTCGAACACTACAAAATTTTCTAATTTAGATTTTCTAGTAGTGGTTCGGAGTCTGGATATGTGCCCGATGCATTGCAATAGGCTCACCACCTATTCCATAGTGGGACGTAAACGTAACCGATGAAACGTGGCAGTGTTCTGCATTCCTCTGCCTACCTCTTCGAGGATTACAGGCGTGAAGTTACGTACGTTACGCGGTAGACAGACGGCTTATTCTAGGCAGAGAATATTATGTCGTGTGTAATTCGGTGTAGAACATTTCAAAGACTTACATTATGTTTTACGTTCCATAACGCCAGGTGTCCTAAGGCTTAGGTAGATAGTACTGCGTGCTTCTCGTACATATCGCTATCCTTACAGATCTGAAGTGCTTTTTCTACATTCATCACTCATTTCATACAAGCACGCCATTTTCGCAGACATGACTCCGTCTCCCACCGAGCCAGCGTATACTGTAAACGTATCCCTATATAAACCTATATAATATATACCCAATTGTAATATATAGGTACCTCAGTTATGAATGTGGCACGTGTGTGAAGGTTTCTTATCTACCCGAATGATTTAATATTCTATGCATTGTTTTATATTCATTGAATTGTAAATCTGCATAATAATTGGCTATGTGCGAGTATATAGAAATAGAAATACGTATATGAATACAGACATCACTATTGTGTTTTTTGTATCTTACTAATATTATGAGCGAGAATGGTCTTGCCTTGTAGATTTAAATAAATTTTTAACAATTTATTATATTTAAACGTACAGAACTATCGATAAAGATTTTAGTCTAGTTACAGTTGTTAGATAAAAAGTGAACAAAGTCTAATATTATCGATGTCCAATGTTAAACATCAATACAATGTATTTGAATATTTTTTGTTTTTGTTTTTAATAACATATATTTTATATTAATAAACATTATCTATAATATTATGTCCAAAATTTGAATAATTAACAAATAAATATTAACTTTTATTTAATAAAGCATGGTCAAGTGTCGACTATTGCTGAACGAATAGAAATTACTAGCAAATAATATAAGTGGTATTTCTTTTTTCCAGGTTAAAATGCGAATCCTTTTGCTTCTGCTCGTCATCACCCGCGCCAGCTGCCAGCAGTCATGGGTTCCCTGCTCAGAGCTGAACGACGACCTGAGGTACCCCTGCCGCTGTCGGGTCCAGGTGGACAGAGCTCTGCAACTGAGGATATTAATGAACTGTGATCGAGTTGTTTTTCCTGGTGACTTTCCTCCACTGCCTTATGGTGCGCCCATAGTATCGTTCACCCAAAGGTGGGCTGGACAGCAATCTTTGCCCACGCAGGTTAGTACAGTTTCATTATATAGTTTGGTTATAAGGTTATTGTCGGTTATTATATATTTATAAGGTTGGTGTTGATGATGAGGATGTTGATGATGTACTGTTTCTTATCGCACCTTCTTTTATTCCTCAGTTGGCTTGTGGCGTTAAAATTAGTCGCAATATAGAGAATGTTCACTTCTATTAATAAAACAACATCAATTTCAAATTTAGCATAATATAATATTCCAATTAGCAGCGGAAACAAAGTGGGTAAGTAGATTCTCTTTAAAGGCGGAAAAAGTCGTGATTTTTACCTCGTAGCACTTTTGAGTTTTTATTTCCTTGTTTATGAGGATAATAAGAAACAAGTATCTTACACTGACGCCATTTTGGAGTCTAAAAATAATACGACGAGCGTGGATATTAATACGGTTCATTGAATATTATTGTTTGTCCAAAAATGGCATTAAAATAGCCTCTTAATAAAATTCGCGCGTCACATAAAAATAAAGGAAGGAAAATTTGAAGTTTGAATAAAAAAATATTGAAACAATTTTAAGACTGCTTTTCACTTATTATCGAAACATTGTATTATACACGATGTAAATTTAATTTAGCTTTTTAAGCGGTGACATACAGAAACATGACCTATAAATTTGACTTCGGAGTTTTTACAGTATGTATATTAAATTGAGTTATTTCCTGATTACTTCCTCGTTGGTCGTGTAACTGCCTGGTTGGTTGTGTAGGTTACAAACGCGACTGCCGATCGGGAGGTCCTGAGGTCAAATCCCGGGTTGGGACCTGCTGGATTCTTCTAATTTAGGTTTTCTAGTAGTGGCTCGGAGTCTGGATGTGTGCCCGGTGTATGGCAATAGGCTCACCACATATGCCATAGTGGGAAGTAAGCGTAATTGGTGTAATGTGGGAGTGTTCTACATTCCGCTTTCTACCTCTTCGGGGATGACAGGCGTGATGTTACGTATTTTTTGTTATATAAATTTTGCTCAAAAATGCGTAGGTATGTGAAAATTGATGTAGAGTTCCATGACCAATGCGGAGCGTCTTATTTCTTACTTAGCATATTGCGTTCCTTGAAGAATTATATGCAGGTGTCAAACTGACGTCGAAAGCTGCTTATCAGCTGATTATACTAAATATTTCCCATATATTATACATATTTCTCATATGGTACAATAGTCTTTAAAAAGTATTAACTACTTCCTGGAGGATGCGTCGTTTATTCAACGTCTTTTGAGGTCATAATACAATTTTAAATGTAATAATGTCCAGGTACGCAAATATTGATAATGTATCGCACAGCGTATAAATAACATCACAGCATATATCGCGTATGATCCAATAATCATATCAGCGGCTAATTAAGGAACATGAAGTCTGATTTCTACTGAGAGCGATGCACGCTATGTTCGACTCGCTCTGGTACACCCCGGTAACTAGTTTTATAGCTATTTACGTACGCACGCTGCTTGTCTTTAAATTGCATTAATTTAATACATCTCCGTGCCGGGGCGGAGTGAAAATACATTTCAATCCCCGTGAGGGAATACAGGTGTCGGGAGAGGCGACTAAACCCGGCGCTGGCGCATCTCGGTATGGCGCGCACTGCCTAGGTACAGCTGAATGTTTGGCCGAATATAGGCAGCAGCCCAGCAGTTCTACGATCCTATACCGCTTGCCCAGCGTGGGGATTACGGGATTATGGGTATAACCCCTCAGGGCAGGGCTATATCCAACAGTGGACTGCGACAGCCTCATGGTGATGATGATGACTAATGCTGCTCGATAATAATTTAGAAAATTCACATGTGAAAACGTTCACACAGAAACAATTTTCAGGTTTTAAACAAAGTGTTCAGATTTATGCTCATTACCTACTTATGTTTTTTGTAAAATTGTTTCAATTGAACGAGAGAATTATAATAAAAAAGAAGTTTCATTGTGCATGTCTGCACCATGTTTAGGGGGAATAAGATGTTGGTAACGAAAATTAATCACTTCTTCACTTCACATAATAAAAATAAAGTGATTTTTGTTTTACCTTGTTACAATCCAGACATGTACATGAAATAGGCCGTCACATTGTATTAACGCGAACATAAACTGATCCCCACTGTTTTTCAGCTGATCACTGAAAAATTCAGTTCACTTAATGGAATGCGTTGTCTCGTTACACGATTTATCCCCTCATTTGCTTATTCTGACAACACGACTGGCCGTCCACCCGACCGTCCGACCGGGAACGGGGGAACGAGAGATGATATTGACGTTAAAGAATATGTAATTTTAAAAATGCACATTAGATTCGTATGTTAAATAGGCAATCTATGCATTGATATAAGATTTAGATTGAAAAAGCAGTATCTTTATGCTGTTACTCTATTATAGTTTTGACTTAAAAATCACCGTTTATATGAATGTCAACGTAATTTAATGCCTGTAATTCCCGAAAAGGTTGGCAGATAAGTGTAGATCACTGCCACGTTTTACCAGTTACATAGCATCTCGCCATGGCGTATATGAATGAATAAATAAACAAAAAATTTGATTAGAGAATAATTGCAAATGTAAAGGCTCACAATTTATTCTATAGTGGCACGTAAACGTAACTGGTGAAACGTGAGAGTGTACTACGCTTCTCTGCTTATCTCTTCGGAGATTACAGGCGTGATGTTACGTCTTAGGTAGAAGCGTAATTTTCATAAAATTAATGCACATCTACATATATATTCATTTGTTTGTACTGATTGATGACACGGTTTCAGACATATATGTTTATCTCTTCTGAAATTTCACATTCCACTTCGCTTACAGTTGTTCGCTGTCTCTAATTCAATTACTGTAGTCAGTGCGACACATTCACCGCCGTATTTCACGATTAATTTAATTAATTGCAAACGGTTAAAGTACTGAAATATAAATTTTCAATTTCCGTTGCCATTGACACACTGTAAATTTTCCTGAAGGCATTAAAAGAACAAAGAGATGAACATTTTGTTTTCGATAAAATACCCAACGTTACAACAAAATATGTATATACTGTATTGCGCCTGTATTTCTCCGAAACGGTAAGCAGAAGTGTATAGTAGTACCTATTACGGAATAGCGGGTGAGCTTATGTACATTAGGCACAAATCCAGACTCCGCGCAGTTACTAGATTTAATATTTAATCCAGAAAAACCTTATAATACTTTGCACAGTCCGATCATTGAACTGAGGACGTCTTAATCAAGAGTCGCTCGTGCAACAACCATTCCACAAAAGATAAAGTACATAAATATGTGTATGTATGTAAAAAATATTTGTATGTACCAAAGGCAACATAAAGCATCCCACTGGAATGTAAATTATTTTCATTCCTCTTGTTCTACTGATTTGTAAATTCCTCATAAATAAAGGGAACAGAGAAGAACTACCATTTCACTTATCTATGACCTGTGACAGCAAAGTCAATTTCTTACTGCGAAAGCATAAGTGTTATAATTGTTTTTTTTAATTGATACCGGTGAGTTCGTATGCACATGTTTTATCGCTACTGGTGTATAATGTAATAATAATAATTCGGTCATATTGTAAGTTTTTTACCAGCGCATCATACTAAACTGTACAACATCACGCCCGTAAACCGTAGAAAGGGCATGCAGAAGAGCGTAGTAACTCGCGTTCACCTGTTATGCTATTCGATTCATAGAATAGAGGATGGAAAATGCGTATAAAACTGTATATTATCTTATCTACTGAAGCTGTGATAACTGTGCCTCTAGATTTTTCGTTAACATGAATATTCAACAGATTACATCATTGTAAATATCGTGATGTATTTATAAAGTTTAACTTTTAATGTTTTTGTTAACGGTTTTTTTAGTGTATAGTCTATTTAGCGTCACAGTAACTTTGTTATTATAATGTGTCATTGTAAGGTGCCATAGTTCTGATATTTATTACTCGTATGTTCTAATGCTGTTTACACGGCAAAGGGCTCAAAGGCGGCAAACACTTTTCATTATTCTTCTATAGCGAAAAAATAATGCTTCCAAATTCAAACACAAACAATACATTCGGATACAAGGAAATATATTCAAATCGTCGCAAAGGAACGTTGTTTATATAAATCGCGAGCGAAGGTGTTCGCGTATCGGTTATTCCATTTAAATTGCGGGCAGAAACTCATAATGGCAAGTAGATTGCGAATATTGAAGTCATACGATTGCAAGTTTTCTATCGCTGCAATGTAAAATGTATTTAAATAAATACTTCTTTTTACAAAGGCGTTCGAATACACGACACATCAGAAGGCGCAGAAATTATTTTGCCGGCAACATAATGTTGTGTGAGGTCACTATAGTGTGCCATCGTATTGGCAATTTATGGGTGTGAAGATGTTATACATAAGCTGATTCTAGCAAAGAGGGTACCGAATTTAATTCTGACCCGCGTAGGCGTTTCAATGGTGATTACGGAAGCCCGTTATGTGCTGGGGTGTTCGGATACCTGCCTTTGTGTCCATGTTACCAACGATATGGAGGATCCTATTGTAACGTTATAAGCGTAGAGTGCTATTATGATTAATAAATATTTTCGTTCGTGTTATTTTTCACTATTATTATATTGTAACGCCCGATCCCTTACGTAGCAGGGGAATACCGACCGTCTCTCTATTCATACAAACTCAATGTGCTTTTTCTCAATTCATTACTCTTCTTATATTTGCACGCCAATTACCAGGATTTCTGACTTGCCTATTAGACCTATTGGGTTAACATATGTACTTAATTATTTTTAAAGATGTCGTGCTCTTCATTTCAGATATTCTCCTCGTATGGTCTTCCGCTTAAAGAACTGGACTTCTCACACAACAGTCTTCGGAGGTTACCGGATCGTCTTCTGGCTGGCATAAGAGGCAATATTACGAGGATAGCTCTGGCTGACAACTTGCTCGGTGACAACTTAAACCCGATATTTTCGACCGCCGAATTGCACAATCTACCAGCTTTAGAAGAGTTGGACTTAAGTGGCAACAGCATCAGAGGTGTTGAAGAGGGACTGTTAATTGGTTGTGATGTTCTTAAGGTACGTATTTATATTATTTCCAAATGTAACACTAAGCGCAATTTGGAACGTTTATTAACAATTATCAATTGGATCGATAATCCAAAAATGTTCTTGGAAGTTAAGAAATCATTAACAAAGTTAGCTTAGAATCTAGTCTATCCATAAAACTATAGTAACGTCAACACAAAATTTTGTGTTTACGTGTACGTTAGTTAATTTTATTAATAGCAGTAGGTTCGCATTTAACTACAAACTCACACTATGGTAGGCTAGATGTAGCTTACGATTTAGCACGCTTGCTTAGAAAACACCTATTCATTACCTCTCTCTGCTCTCTGCCAATTGAATATGCTTCTATACTGAAGCGCGCGTCCCAAGCGAGCTTAATGAAATATTTTTGTGAAACTCAGCCTACAGTTCCAGTTACCCTAAAGAATTATACATAGTACACCGTAGCGCCCGTTCGCCGAACTTTAAAAAGCTTTTTTTTCATTTTAGGTGCTACGCCTCGACCGTAACAATATGAACTCTGTGCCGTCTTCTTCTCTCAACGGGCCGCAGTCATTAAAAGTTCTCTCCCTGAGAGAAAATAGAATAGGTAAGGAAGTTTTTACACGTCGGAATTTACTTCTCACGTTTCAGATGTTTCAATGCGTGTTTGAAGTGAGTGGATTGAGGTTTTGGAAGTTGGTTTCCACGGGATTATTTACATTGGAGGCCGCGTACTATGTATATAACTTTATAATTAGAAGTTTCTTGTTAGTTCGCAAGTCGAAGCGGACCTATTTTGCTGTTGCTTGGTAGTTTTATTATTTGGTATTTTTGTAACAATTAAAACTGTGAAAAATGATTTTAATAATTGCTCTAATCGCTTTGATCATCACGTGATGTATAAGATTACGGAGTAAAGTTGGTATACATATATCGTCTCTTTCAGCTCTCATACGACAAGCGACGTTTGTATCGCAGAAAACTCTAGAAGAAATTGACCTGCACGGCAATATGATTTCTACTATCGAGGGAGGAGCTTTCGTCTCATTGAACGCCTTGCAGTCTCTCGACCTGGGCCGCAACAAGCTCTCCAAGTTCAACAGCGACGTGTTTCAGGGTATAGAGAACTTGGACAAGTTGGACCTATCCGAAAACTTTATAGCAGACTTTCCTACCGTGGCACTCAAATCTTTCACTGGTCTCAAGCATTTGAATCTGTCCAGCAATATGATCACCGTAAGTTCCTTTTTCGTAATATTGAATCAGCAGCCTCATCAGCCTGTTTAAGTTCACTGCAAAACATACGCCTACTTAGAGCGGTTTTTACACATTAT